>CAAKMY010048964.1:0-16225 GCA_901111285.1 Corrigiola litoralis | reverse complement strand
AAAAAAAATGTTTTAAAGGTCTCTTTGGGCAAAAAGTTTTTATAAAGGTCCCAGGTTGCAAAAAATGTTTTATAAAGGTCCCTTTCAACAAAAAACACTTAATTTAATATACATGTATTTTGGGGTTTTGAATTTGAGATCTCTAATTAAAGTGTCCCTAATTTAAATAGAACTAACATGTGTTGAACTGGTCTAAATATACTTCAATATACGTGACATTAAAGGACTAAATTCTCAATGAATGATTTTAAACTCAATCGTAGGTACAAGGCACGTAGACAAAAGGTATGGTATGCTTGGAGTTATGGAGCCAGGAGCATAAAAAGTTGGGTGGGTCTCCCACTTTGTCTCTGCTATGGAGGAAAAAGGCGTAAGGGATAAGGGACGTTAGAGCAGCATCTGATAAGCAATGTAATTCACCGTATGAGCAAACTACGAGTCAAGCTAGAAAGACACTATAAAGGGCCCTTCAACCACTCATTAAAAGAATAAGGTAATGATGGATGGAAAAGGCTTGTAAAATTCTCGTCCCCAAATTTCGGAATAGTAAGTAGATAAGTTTTTTTTTCTCAATAAGAGGAGTTTTCTATCTAATTTCTAGACAATGTTAATTAATTTGAATATTGTTAAGAGTCTAAATAATAGGCATAAAAAGTGTCTAATATATCTAAATATATTCCAAAACATAAAATATTAATATTTATGATACACGCATAAAACAAACCTCAAACAACAATTGATTTCTTAAATTTAGTTTGGTGTGTCATGACATTCATTGCACCAAGATGAAAGAAGATCGTGGGAGAGACAATGATGAGATTAGGTCTGGTGGAGTTAAGAGAGGACCATTTATGAAATTAAAGGGAGGGTGTAAAAGACCACTCATACGCAAATAGTTGAGATCATTAACGACAAATAAAAGGATTAGGGTATGTCATGACATTTACTATATGCATGTTCATTATTCATGTATATACCATTATAAAGGACATCTTATATAGTCAATCTTATCTATACTACTTCTATATGGAACACTTTGTCAAATTTTTCAGTTTTTATATTTTTATCATAAATATCACTACCTTTTCTCACATTATGAATGTGTAATATGTAACTAAGTAAGCCCTGCCCATCTTTCTTTTCGTCATTATCATATTTGGTAAGTTGGACACCGACACAATCGAACGCCATTGATCTCTAAGTCTCTAACTATCAAAACCTAACCCAATTTATGTTTCACTAACCCACTCAACCTTCATTAATCTCTCCCTTCATATTTTTTTGAAAAAATTATTGCTCCCACCATATTTAATCATGAAATGACAACTCCTACCCTTTTATATCGATTCATTCATTGAGCTCATCCCTTATCTACATGTATGAAGAAACTTCACCCTTATTAACTTGATTCTTTTGAGCTCATCCCTTATCTACCTGTATTATATGAAGAAACCCTATATCTCATATATAATCTCTCATTAAAAGAGCCTTTTTATCACTTATATCTCATCTCACCTTTGTCATGAACAGTGTTCGTGATACAGCCTATCATTTGTACTCATGAGGATCTATCCAATATTTTGTGTTTCATTCATATAATCGTTGATATATTCACGAGGACCAATCTTGTATAGTTCCTCTAATTCATTCAATCCATACGAGGATTATTTTCTTGTTTTTTATTCTTAAACACATAAATAAAACACCAATCATCTAATTTATATAGTATAAAAAATCTAACTTTGTAAAACCCAATGTCAATAAAATGTTGTTTTGCAATTCATCGCCTATCTTCCAAGATTTAATGATTTATGCAATTCTTCACAAATAAGACAATTACCACTAGATTCCACATTACTAGAAAAAAAAACTAAAAATTCTCATCTCATCAAACAAATTTGACTAGTCTATGACTTTTTATCTCAACAAGGCCATGTACAGTACTTGAGTCCCATAACATGTCACCCCCACTTGATCAAGTATATACTACCAATTTCTCCATTATTCCCTCCTCCATAAGACTCACCTTTTGACTTCTTCCTCACAAAAATAAAAATACTCAACCTAGCTGTCTTATCGTACGGTCCAATACGGAACCCCTGTTACCAGTTCACCCGGTCAACCAGTCACCCAAATCACCGTCACACCTAAATTAACTGCCCATCCGCCACGTACCCCCAAAACACTCAACTCCCATTGGTCCGTCACTTTCACGTGCATTATTCCCACGTGGGTGCATAACATCACCCGGTAAAAGAGATCCACGGTTAATAAAAAGAGACAAGACAACATTTGTTACATGAAAGTACTTTCAGTTTAACTAGTTTAGTTCAGTTTAGTTTTTTTTTTAAAGTAACAAAAATATATTTTCTCTCTCTTCACTTTTTTTTTAAGTAACAAAATATATTTATTTCTCTCTTCACTTTTATCATTTTTATCTCTCTATAGACATACCACCTTCTTTCTGCCTTCTGCTTTGTCTCACTAAAATTAAATACTTTATGCTATATTACTATAGTTTTTATAGTTATTATAGTTTGTGTTATTTTGATGGTATTTTTAGAGCAAACCCAGGAAATTGAGGAGGTTTATTTTGTTGGAGGTGATTAAATTTTGAGGTGATTTCATGAAGTTTAGTAGTATTTTGCTAAGTGGTTTGATTTGGTCTTGTTGGTTGGTTTTTAATGGGGTTTATGGAGGTGATATAGTTCATGAAGATAATACAGCTCCTAAGCAGCCTGGTTGTGCCAACAATTTTGTCCTGGTAATTGTTAAATATCACTTTTTATCCTTTCTTTTTGTTGGTTTGTATGTATCTTTTTTTAAATATGATTGGTTGGTTATTTTGATTGGTTTGATTTGATTGGTTTATGAGATTAATGGTGGAAACTGGAACTGGTGGTGTTTTGGGATGTAGTCATGGAAGTATGTATCATTTTGGAGGTTTTCTTGGTTTTGACTTTTTGTTTGTGTAGGAATTTAATTTTGAAGAAATGGGTTTAGAATTGGGTTTTGTGTGATTGTTTGAGCTCAATCAGTGGGTAAGTATTTGGAATTTGGTGTTTTTGATTTATGACGGCGTGGTTGGGTTCTTACTGGTGGATTATAGACTGTTTTATTTAAATCTGGTGTGGTGATTATGAAGTCTTCTGTTTGATTTTGTTTTAGTGATGTTGTATATTATGAATGATCATACACAGAAGCTTAGTGATGTTGTTTAGTACTCGCTGTTTTACACAAATTATTAAAAGAGACGGAAAATTAGACCCGCGAGTCACAAATTGAGTTAAATTGGTCATTCATGTTAATATCGTATTAAAACTGACCATTTTAAGTCAGATAATGATCGCTTTGAGACTGTTTAATTTTAACTTAAACTTTGACGGTCTCATACAGACTTTCCCTTTGAGGATTGGGATGGTGTCACTATATGTAATAACAAAGATTAAAAACTTGGGTGAGACGGTCTTATTATTTATAGGCTCACCAATATGTGAGCTTTAAAGTTTCTGCTTGAGCTTCTATGATATATAATAATAGTAGTGACTTTGTAAAACAACAAACACTTGGATTAGACTTTTTGAGCTTTCAAAATGAAAATGTGAGTTTTTAATATAAAAAGTGACCAATTAAAATTTGATGTGAGCTTTAAAAATGCGTTACCTTTTGGAAGAAAAAAGACTTTCATATCTGAATCTTTTGGTGTAGCTCGTTAATGGGGTTATGTTCCTCTAGGATTAATTACAATTCACAATAAAAGACTGTACATAGTAAGTTTAAAACTGTGCTTGGTGAAAACTTTAGTTCCAGAAATTACGAATTTTCAGTTCAGTCTCACTTGAAGGTTATCATTTGGTTGTATGACTTTGTGGTCTTTCGTTGGTGTAGCTAGAAAATGGGGAACTCTTATATTTTGCATGCAGTTCTGGCTCATTTATTTGTGTTGATGTTTTTGATACATTTATGTGTGTGCCATCAGTACCACCTTGTATGAACTAGTCTGCGGTGACTCGGTGAGGTAGGGAGAGGTCTAGATATAGATGGCCAAAGCATTGATTGGTCGAGACTGCTTAGCAGACCGCATGTGAAAGACTGAATTCAAGCGCGCAAGAGTAGTCCTTGTTCGTAACACATCTCAAGAAGTGTTGCTGAAATATTCTTGTGTTTTTATATTTTACAGGTGAAAGTCCCAACATGGGTTGATGGGTTTGAGGATATCGAGTACGTGGGTGTGGGTGCTCGGTTTGGTCCTACCTTAGAATCAAAGGAGAAGCATGCCAACCAAACCAAACTAACTCTTGCTGACCCTCCAGATTGTTGCAGTCCTTCCAAAAATAAGGTTCTATTTGCTTTTCAGCTATCTTAGTCAGTGTGACCTTAATAGTGCACCCTTTTCCTGAAATGATTTAATGGTTTATGTTAACAGCCTTCCTGTTTCTTTTATTTTATGAATAGCTTGCAGGTGAAGCTATTCTAGTATACCGTGGTAATTGCAGTTTTACAACAAAAACAAATTATGCTGAAGCTGCTGGTGCTTCAGCTATTCTGATTGTGAACAATAGTACTGGTATTTGCGCTATCTCCTTTCTTACTTATGTCATTTCGTATCCTAGCAACCCAACTGCCATTGCTCTTTCCTTGTGTTCTTTTCATTATCGTGCAAACTTTACAAAATCAAATATCTCAGATTCCATGGTTTGTTAAAGTGCAGTCTCTTATAGTCAATTAGGATTCGTCTATTATTTTCTTTATTTTTGTCCCAACTTAACCTATATTGTTGCAATGCTAGAGTCCTGAAAGCACCACTATATTAGGCTGAGTTACCTTCTAAATACTTTTAAAGCTGACCAACTTGGATGGTGCTTTTGGTGTTCTCTCTTTTCAAATAACTCTGCCGTGTCCCTACTGCCTATCAAGACAATAGGAGGTCGATCTCGTTATATTTCCTCACTGGCTTAATAGAGGTCTGCGTTACTGTGTTGCTCCTGAAGTTTGTTAGAGTAATGGTAGTGACAGGCTCTCGTACGGGTCCTGTGACATTAGCCTTCGATTTAGGTACCTAGATATGCATTTTGCGCTAAAACTTGTGAAGTTTTTATGGTCACATGTCTGGTTATGGGTGGAAAGCTGAAACTTTGTAATATGAAATCACCATATCTTTTTACGGCTTGCCCTATCTTGATCATGGTGCTTTCGACATGCTTTTTTTCATTTTTCTCGAGTTAGGACGGAGAAAGGCCTATAAGTTTTGGTTGAGTATTGACAAGACAATAAGCAGAGTATAGTGTGTCATTCTTTTGAGGAAAAATTATTGCTTTCCTGCATGGGTTTTATGGCTTGTTAAGCTTGAAGAAACAGAGAACAATGGTTTCTACAATATCTCTTTGATTTAGTTTTGAAGTTTGGAAAGTGGACTGAGTTTTCTGTCACAGCAGGAGAGTAGTCGCAGTATGGATTTGGAATATGACTAATTTCGAGTTGGGTCTGAGCAGAGGGGCACCACCTTTTTTACTGAATGATAACTGTTTAGTTGATTATTTATGCAGAACTTTTCAAAATGGTCTGTGAGGATGACGCTGACACAAATATTACTATCCCTGCTGTGATGTTGCCAATAGATGCTGGTGCAACCTTGGAAAATTTACTGTACAACAATTCCAATGGTAAGATAATTCTATATTTTTTTGCATACATGTGTTCTTGAATCATCCTGCTCTGCATGGGTTTTCATTGCCCATTACTATTTACAGGATTCCCTTTTCTCAGTTTATGTGCAGCTGTATTCCCCCAAACGTCCAGCAGTTGATGTTGCAGAAGTTTTTCTCTGGCTCATGGCTGTTGGTACCATTCTGTGTGCATCTTATTGGTCCGCATGGAATGCAAGGGAAGCAGCTATTGAGCATGACAAAGTTCTTAAGGTTAAGTTCGGCAATCTTTGATTGCTTATGTTGCTTATTGTTTGAAAGAGATTAAATCAGAATGTTGTTGAATAAGAGTTCAACATTGCATTTTGTTTTGTAGGATGCATCAGATGATTATACAGTTGGTGCAGAAAGCGGTTCTGCAGGTTTTGTAGACGTCAGTACGAGATCGGCACTTCTTTTCGTCGTGGTTGCTTCATGTTTCCTGGTTATGCTGTACAAACTTATGTCCGTCTGGTTTATCGATGTTCTGGTGGTTCTCTTTTGCATTGGCGGGGCAGAGGTGAGCACATTTTTCCATTTCTCAGCTGCCATGAAGTCTATAATTTAGTTTCAGTCTTTTTGTGGGAAAATTGTCCATATCCTTTACTTTTGTTGGACAGTAGAGATGGATGTTAACTACTAACAGTAGGTATATCTATTATGTCACTGTTGTGTATAATTTATTAGCTTTCAATGCTGTTAAGATGTCTGCCACCCTTACTAAGAAACTGATTAACTTGATCATGGAGAAGTAAACAAGGACAACGAGACCTTTTCCTAGGGGGTGGATATGTACAGGGAAGTTATATGCATGGGATATATTGTGGAGTCGTGCCTGGATATAAACTCGTGTATTTTTGAAAACTTCTTGTGCTCTATGATGTATGCTAGATTATATCTGAGAATGAGTTGCTTAGCTCTTAATGAGCCAAGGCTGCAGGGGTTTCGGGGAAATCCCTATAGGCGTGTCACATATTTGAGTAAAAGTGGTTTATTGAGAGGATTTGTCATCTGATCGAAGTCAGGGGATGCAAATTTTCTGAACATAATTTATTTTTTGTTAGCGCTATAAAACTAATGAGGCGCTGTTGCTTTCAATTTTCTCTCTTTTCTCTTTTCTGTGCTTCTCTATGGAGTTCACTGAGAAACAGGGGTGGGGCCATGGAAGGATCAACACATTTTCAGATTGTTGGAAACTATAATTGGTGCTGATCAGTTTACCGTGTATTAGCTCAATAAAACTTAAGTTCTGCAAGCCAGAGGGACGAGTTGAAGTGACTAAAAACTTTCTTTCTTGCCCTTGATTCTGAAGCCTTGTTATATAGTTGACAAGTATATGTGGTTGTATTGCTCTTGCTTGTTTGATATGCGGTCGTCTGGACTTTCGTTGCTGTTGACTCCCAGAATGTGTTCTGATTTGTGCCTCATGATCTTATGTAGGGTTTGCAAACTTGCTTGGTAGCTTTGTTGACAAGGTATGCTTACACAAAGACTTTCAAATTCTTATTCATGCTGCCAATAATTATGTCTTCCCTCTTCTTTGTTGTTTGGAATTGCTAAATGTAAAGACTTGAGTGTATTCACAACAATTCCATATCTCGTCCGGTACTGCTGTTTGTGGAATGTGCTTGTGAGTTAATTTAAGGCTTGAGAACTGACATGCTAATAGTTTTAGGTGGTTCGAACATGCTGCTGGAACGTTTGTCAAGGTGCCCTTCTTTGGAGCAGTCTCGTATCTGGCAATGGCTCTTTCTCCTTTCTGCATTATTTGTGCTGTTATTTGGGCTGTTTACCGTCGTGAAGCCTATGCATGGATAGGTCAAGATATTCTTGTAAGAACAGCTTTCCGTTGCTTACCCTTTCTTTTTTCAGCATTGCTTACAATTTTATGTGAATCTGCTGTTCTGGCGTCTGTTTCTTCTACAAGATGCTTCACCTTCTAGTAGGGTTGGCTTTATGTATACACTACATCTAGTTTCCTTGTGCAAATGCTCCAAATACTATTGTGCTTCTTGAGTCTTGATCAGTGTCACATAATTCACTGTTCATCCGGGTGTGTGGAGGGGCCACTGGGATGATCCAGTCTCTTAAAATTTCAAAACAAACAAGTATTATCACAACTTACTTTCTCATTGTAATAAATTTTCATAATTTCGTTGTGTACTGGAAGAGTCAGCATCACTGCACTTTTTCTTGGGTGCAATAGACAGAAAAAATCTGACTCGGAGGTACTTTGTTGATGGTATTTTACTTTGATTTTGACTTGGGGGCACATAAAGGGGAAAAGATAGGTACTCTTGTGAATGAAGGTAATTGTAAGTGCATATGTCGTAGCTTCTATTTTCCACTCTAGCGGAAAAATTGTTTGTGTGGACAATCTAAGCATGCTCTTTTCAGTTATAGGAGCTTCTTGATGAATAAATTACAACTGCTGAGCAAGTCCTTTCTCTGATCAGGGTATTGCGTTGATTCTCACAGTGCTTCAGATTGTTCGTGTACCAAGCCTCAAGGTAATACACCGTAGTTCAACTTTTCTTCACTGTCTAGTTATTTCTTTTTTGCAATTCACGTGTCTCATCTGGATGTACCAGATAACAATGCGTACATACTTGTTCATCCATAGTCACAGACAAATGTAGGGGTGGCAAGAGGCGTATCAAGTTGTTCCATTGTTCCTAATCTCAAAGGAATGGCTTTCTCACTCCGTCCTCAATTCTTAAGGGGATTACTAATAATTTGTTGAATGTTTGAAAGAGGCTCTACAGCTGTAGTAACATATCAGAGATATGTAGAAATACCTTTCAGTTAAATAAAAAGCATCCTCTGTTTCTATACAATCTCAAGGGAGCCCCTTTTCAGAAAAAAATAAAGTTGGCAGGTCTGGCCCAACAGCTGAATCTTGAAAAGTATGATGGTGTTGGATATGAAAACACAATCTGTCATGCTAAATGATCAGTGTCGCCGCAGGAAAGTTCCTTTGCAACAGACAATCGTACTGCTTGTACCAATGTCATAAGGAGGAACTAAACTTGTGCATCTGCACATTGGACAGCTGCCCTCGTTCATCTTCTAGTTCCAAATCTCTCTCTTCTTCTGTGTACTCTTCTTAATTATGAACCCTCTTAGAGTTATTCTAGTTCTTTTATTGATCTTTTATATCCTAGAGCAACAGATTTGAAGAAGGAACAGAAGTCTTCAAGAAAAGAAAGCGACAATCGTCATATGCTTCTCTAATCTATGTCTGATTGACAACTCTTGTTATGGAATCGAGTCTTGGGTTCATGCACTAATCCTTATCAGAAGTGGCTGGCTTCAGGACAATTGGGATATGTTTTACTCTTTATTATCGTAGACTTATCCTGTTAACAAAATAGCAAATATATGAACACGACTTTCTGGTCCTCTAATCGTTAATCCTTGCCTATTTTGATGGAGACCGGAGTGAATCCTAGTTGAGGAAGGCTCTGTAGTCTTCAACTGAGCTGAGCTGTGGGATATTTTTGAGGTTGAAGTGAAACTTGTGATAGCTTTTTATGGGTCATGAATTGTACTGACTATAGCTGAACTTGACTGAGAACCAAAAACGTGCATTTTTAATAATCTAAGCCGAAGCAAATTGGAGCATTGACGTTTGTCTGCAATGATGATGCTTGAGTGCATATTTAGGACTTAGGAGCCTGAATTTGCACCGCAGAACTTGAGAAAAAAGCTTCCAATAATTATTACAGTTAGGAGCTTGTAAATTTGGGATTCCTGTGGGAGTCTGGGAGATTATATAACTGGCCTGGTTTATGCTTTTCAGAAAATTGGGGCTGTCATAGTTGCAATATCTCCAACATTCTACTTTCCTTTTCTGGTCCCTCACTACATCAATCATGAAAGATTTGTGATAAACATGGTTATTTTCTGTGTTTTGAGTTTGACTTTGCTGGTGTCAGAGGGTTGCTCCTAATAATTCCACTTTGGAAGGCCAATAGTTACAGTCTTAGTTGAACGTTGCTCGATTGCACTGGAAAGTAATGTGTTGTCCAGGAGCACAAACTTTCATCTGGGTGTTTGCATTCTTTAACTGTTTTGTTAACATGTTAAATAAGTAATGGTAGTATTTTATGCTTTCGATGTATTTTTAAGCTGTGAATAACTGTAAGATTGTTCTTGATTTTGGCAGGTTGGGACAGTTCTTCTTAGCTGTGCGTTTTTGTATGACATATTTTGGGTCTTCATTTCCAAGTATCTGTTTCATGAGAGTGTTATGATTGTGGTAAGTTATTTCTGTCCCATCAGTATGCCAAGAAAAAATGGTTACCCTACAATGTCGTAGATATTGAATTTCTGTTCTGTATAGGTTGCACGTGGTGACAAGAGTGGAGAAGATGGCATTCCGATGCTGCTGAAGATACCAAGGATGTTTGACCCTTGGGGTGGTTACAGTGTCATTGGATTTGGGGACATCCTTTTACCAGGACTAGTAATAGCCTTCTCGCTAAGGTTCACATTCCTACCTTCACAAATGGATTGGTGTATTATGTTTTTTGACAAGTACTGTTGTGCTCTACAACACTGGCAAAGGAAATGCATGAATTACCTTCTGAATGCTCGAGTACATTTCATTTAATAGTAAAATTCGAAAATGTTATTGAATGAGTTGCGTGGAAAATCCTGCAAAGAGTTATGGGTTCGGCATATGTGAGGATTTTGCTGACCATGTTTTCTCATTTCCAGCAAAATCCCGACATTTTCATAATTTAAGATCACATATATCTTTTCTGATGTCTGGTTTTTTCTTACACTGCTGGGTTTGGTCTGGTTATTGGAATTTAATTATCGGGTGCTATGTGCAGATATGACTGGCTTGGTAACAAGAAGATACGAGCTGGATACTTTTTGTGGGCGATGACTGCTTATGGGTTAGGTATGAGACGTTGCTATTCTTCTTTTAGTCTTTATTGTTTGAAACAACAATGAGTGCCCCTGGTTTCTCTATTCCTTTTTGTATTTTGAAGTAGTGCCTCTAGCTTGAGCCTTTCTAGCTGAATGCACTGCCTTTGTGGTGTGTCAGTGCAACCGGAAAGCATGATCACTGCCGACACTATGATTTTATGTTTTATTCCAAAAAGTTATTGGTGTGTTTGTTCTGGATTTGTAGACGGGAAATGACATATTGACATCTTATAATCTTCTACTGCAGGTCTACTTATAACTTATGTAGCTTTGAATTTGATGGATGGACATGGGCAGCCAGCTCTCCTCTACATTGTTCCTTTTACGCTTGGTAAGTAGCTTATCCAGAATGGGATGGGTTCCTAGGAGAACTTCCCTAACTATGAACTGAGACTTCATCTTAGATGTCCATCTGTGGAATACTGAAGAAGTAGATATCTAAAGATATGAATGCCTGAGATGTGTCAACTCCCCATTGCCCGAGCATGCATCGTTTCCTTGGTTTTCATCAAGTGTCAGGGTATGTATCTGAAATGCGAGTTCTAAAATAACATGTAATATGTGCAGGCACGTTCTTGACGTTGGGATATAAGAGGCGTGAACTTAAAAATCTTTGGACAAGGGGAGAACCGGAGAGGCCTTGTCCGCATGTGCGACTAGAACCTTCTCAATGACTTGAGGTTTGAACATGTTATATTTAGGGTTAGCATCAACTATCAGGACTTTAGGGATTGAACTATCCCTTTGCAAGTTGTAGGCGATGTATTATAATGGTTTATATAGTTTTGGATCTTTTTCTGTGTCCTGAAGGCTTTTATAGTTTATATGCAGTTAGTTTTTATAGAAGAAAGTGGTTACACTTGTATGTTCAATTTATGTGCTTAATTCTCATCTAGTTCCATGCCTCTTGCAAAGAATGTAATGCGAATATGACTGGTTATGCTGTTATGGAGTTCATCTAATTGTTTTTTGCTGTGCTAAATTCCACCTCTATTAGTTGGCTTATGACTCCTGAATGTTTAGTCTATGTGGTTCAAAGGATACATGCAAGAACTAAGTTCGAGAAGCCTTGTATTATTGTGTGCATCGCATTATTTAGTATGATCCCATATAGTCTAAAGCTATGTAGCCGATTCCTTTAGTGGGATCACTGATTAGATTGTCGCTTGTTTTCGCTGATATGGCCGAGAAGGAATCACATGTTCAAATCCCCTCCTTTGGTATGAAATGGTAGCCTTCCGACTTTCTAGGAAGGCTGGATTGTGGTTTGCTTGATTTCATATAGTTGTTCGGTCCGATAATAAGGAAGTCTAGTTGAGGAAGAGAACATATAAAAGTTTGATGAAATAGTTCTGAAAAGTCCGACGGTATTTCATTGACAACACCACTTCATGCTGTCTATTTCTACGTCCTATTAATTTAAGGTGACTTGTAAAGAAGCATGGTTTACTTCATTGGTTGTTGAGTTTTGCCTTTGATGGTGTCAAATGTTTGCGTTTCCTTCCAGTTTGACACCTTGCCGGATAGTATTGATTCACAATAGCAAATAGATTTTTTGGGAGTTCTCAGAACTGTTATATTAACATGTTCATTATTATGAGAGGATAGTGGTTTGTTTAGGTAGCTAGAGTTTCCTTACTTCAACTACTAGATTGGGAGTTGAATTCTCATTATTGGGCTCCTTTCTGATAAGGGAAAAATGAAAAATATTATCTACAATGATCATTGAATGATCTCATAGCCACCTTCTCTGGCCGTTTGCAAGTTAATACAAGAGCAAATTTTGTTCTTGACTTTGGCAGGTAGACACATGGACCTCATGGCTGTGCATTTTTGTCTTGTGTGACAAATCTTGATACAGAAGCTAGTCATTACAATTTATAATAGGTGTTGGCTTATTGCGACTTGCAAACCCGTGAGATTGCTTTCGGATGTCTGTTTGACTGTTTCCTTGCATACCAAATTTTAGTATACACAAATTCAAAGTACAGCCACAGGGCTTAATTTTTTTTTTTTTGAAGGGACAGCCACAGGGCTTAATTAGTAGCATAATAATAAAGAACTATCTACTGCCTTGCATACCTAGCTTTAGCAGAATTGTATTCAGGCTATCACAATATAATCATTTTAAAAAAATGCAGAGGAAAGCATGAATGCTATGTAATTTGAATTCAAGAACTGGTTAACAAAAACACCAAACACAAAAGAAACTCATACAAGTTTCAGCAATTATGTATTAGTATCCTCTTCTCCCCCCAATATAAAAGCAATAATTCTGGAAGAAGAGTTCTCAATTCATGCCTTTTCATGAGTAGGTGAGCTACTACGTACTCTTTCTGTTCTTTTTGATAGTATACATTAGCTTTTTCACTTT
Organism: Corrigiola litoralis; assembly: GCA_901111285.1. Lineage (NCBI taxonomy): Eukaryota > Viridiplantae > Streptophyta > Magnoliopsida > Caryophyllales > Caryophyllaceae > Corrigiola > Corrigiola litoralis. The sequence continues at coordinate 3,226 of CAAKMY010048964.1, read as the reverse complement.
TTCCCATACAGTTTTACGAGCTGGTTGTACTGTACTAAGAGTAGGTTGTACTATGGTGGGGATTGGAGTTGGCCAGCATGGAAGCATCATCTGGTTTATACAGAAGGATTTCCAATAATCGAAATGAAGCGTCTTAATATAGCGTTCACGTCTCGGAGTGGCTATCTCTGCGGATCTTGTTGAGAGATTGCACAAGATAATCCCACGATACAACACATAAATTATATCTGGATTGTTGGGATGGAAGCTAAACAAATCTCCGACTCTTGAGTGGTGGCCAGGATATGGAGCGAGGCATCCGTCACGCTGGATCCAGTCTTTCATCTCGATGTTGTGCTCCAAGGACCATTCACCAGTATCGTAGTCTTTCAGAAGCCAAACTCGAAATCTCAGGCTACGGTCGAAGTTGCCACTGTATAATTTCCCCTGTAACACACCATAAGTTGTTCTGCCATACATAAGACTAGGTGCAGGGAGTAAATGGCATTCAATAACACTACTGGTTGTACTATTGTCCACGACATCATAAGGATCAAAGCCTATCATACCGTCGTCACAGCGAATGTGCAGTTTTCCGTCAAAGGCTAGGAGATAACAATCATACCAAAAACCGGTTATTCTAGGCGATGACAAGACTACATCGCGCCACCTGCCTGCGGTCTTGGATGTAAGAATGTGTGCGACAAACTTTTTAGTAAAAGCGGGTGCCTTGACGGAGACAAGAACAATACTAAATCGATAAGACTCATTAAACATCATATTGCCAATGCTGCTATGATTATTTGAGCCATCAGAAGAGTAGTAGGGATCACAAATGAATCCAGTAATGAAGGTGCCATAGTGCCTTTGTGTTAGTGGAGGTAAAACAAGCAATTGCCCAGTTTGCACATTGCTGATGTAAAACTTGTAGCAGCGCTTCTTAGTTCCTGCACTATTGACCTTTCTCTTGCAGACCAACAAGTCACTACAAGCTCCAATCACAGTGTCTAAAAGCCATTGCCAAGGTTCTGTGCTTACAAAGGGAGGGAGAAATGAAAAATAGATATTACGGGGATTGAAGGTAGGATCCATCAAACGATACGTGACTTTATCCATAGTACCATTAACATTATAACTGGACTTTTTTTTGTTATTTTGGTACAACATTATAAGTTTATAACTAGACTTTAGATATACTTGTGATGTATTTGAACAATAATGATATCTAGTACATATCCCTGAGCACTTAAAATTACGTGGTAAGGGTTTTTCTAGCTTAAACCAGGGGCGGATCCACGGAGATCCTGGGGTGCAACAATAATGATATTTTTGCTGTCAATCTCATTATGAACACATACCAAATGTGTCCAAATGATGATAACTTTATTTCGACCATAACAAATCATCATTTTGCACTAACTAATTACGATAAATGACGTAAGAATAACTTTTTGAAAAAATATTAACGTTGACCCATATTTTGACACTAACTTGACACAAACACCATAGAATCCCGACCCATATTCTATCCAAACCGTATTTATCCATACACATGCCCGCCCATATTCTGCGCAATCGGACCCGTTTGACAGGTCTGGAATTGATAATATTGGAAATTTTAGTACACACAAATGCAAGTACTGACACATAACTTAGTAGCATAATCATATATGAACTGTCTATTGCCTTGCATACCTTACAGAATAGTATTGAAGCTATCACAATTATATAATCATAAAAAATTGTAGAAGAAAGCATGCTAAACTATTTGAATTGAAGAACTGATTCGCAAAAATATCAAACAAAAAAAACTAACAATTATGAATTAGTATCCTCTAGCTTCTCCCCCTCCCCCATGGAAGACGAGTTCTCAACTCATGTATCTTCACGAGTAGATCTACTACTACGATGTACATGTCCTCCCTGATCTTTTTGTTAGTATACGATTTATACATTAGCTTTTTCACACGTTCCCATACGGTACTACTAGTTGGTTGTACTATGGTGGGGAGTGGAGTTAGTGGAGTTGGCCAGCATGGAAGTATCATCTGATATATACATAGGGAGCAACTATAAAACCCCTCATAGCGTTCAGGTGTTAAAGATGCTACCTTTATGGATCTTGTAGAGAGATCGCACAAGATGATACCACAATCATCGAGCACATAAACAACATCTGGATTAGTGGGATGGAAGCTAAACACTTGTCCGAACCTAGAATGGTCGCTAATTTGTGTAACGAGGCAACCATCACGCGGGATCCAGTCTTTCATCTCGATGTTGTGCTCTAAGGACCATTGACAGCGGTCATCATTGTCTTTCAGAAGCCAAACTCGAAATCTTTGGTAATTGTCGAAATTGCCGATGTACAATTTCCCATGGAACACACAAACAGATGTACGGCCACACAACCCAAGAGGTGCAGTGATGAATGATTGGCAAATAATAACGCCATTGGATGTACTATTGTCCACGACATCATAAGGATCAAAGCCCATCATACCAGCCTCACAGCGAAGGTGGAGCTTTCCGTCAAAGGCGAGGAGATCACAACCATACAACATACTGGTTACTATAGGCGACCACAAGACTACATCGCGCCACTTGCCAGCAGTTTTGGATGAAAGAAGGTGTGCCACATGCTTATAGGGAAACGTCTTAATGTCTACCGTGTAGGGGACGATAATAATACTAAATCGATAAGCATCATTAAACATTATATTGCCAATGCTGCTTTGATTATTTGAGCCATCACAGGAGAAGAAGGGATCACAAATGAATCCAGTACTAAAGGATGAAGGTTCCTCGTCGAGCCGTAGTGAAGGTAAAGCAACCCATTGCCCAGTTTGCACATTGCAGATGTAAAACGTGTAGTACTTCTCATGTTCTTTACCTCTCTTGTAGTACTTCTTAAGTCCTCCACCTCGCTTGTAGTAGAGCAACAAGTCATTATAAGCTCCAATCGCAGTAAGCCCAAGTTCGCCATATCCTTTTACAAAGGAAGGGAGAGACGAAAAAGAGAGATTATGGGGGTTGACGCCGGTAGGATCCATCAAATTAATCATGAATCCATCCGTAGTAGTACCATGATAGCACATACGGAGGACGACAACAGATGTTTGTCCATTCAAGGAGCCCACATCGTCTCCATCGAACTCGGAGGGGCCATTTTCATAATTACAAGAAATACTACCACCAGCTTTATTGGCAATGAATCGAGTAATGTGTTGCGGAATTAAGCGTGGTA
>CAAKMY010048962.1:0-40496 GCA_901111285.1 Corrigiola litoralis | reverse complement strand
TGTACTTCTATTCTCCTCATATAGTAAAATCCGGATCCTCTGTTCTGGTGGATGTAACCAGCATGTGTATAATAGACAAAACCGAAGGTTTGAGCTATGGCTAGATTAATTTTTGCCAATTTTCGTGTTTCATTCTCCATTATATGTGTCTAGGATGCCTCATGCCAGATTTCGTCCGATTCTATTTCGGGGCCGTAACGAGGTTTTTTTCGTGAGTTAGCAAAAACCATGTGGGTCGATTTTTGAATTTCCGGAAAAAATTCTGAAAGCGATCAAGCATGTTCATGGAGTGTATTGGAGCATAATTGGGGCATTTGTTAATGACATTCCTGTTTCTTGATTGCTTTATGAAGTGTTTAGCGCTCTATTCGAGCATGTGCATGATAGACAAAACCGAAGGATTGGGGTATGCCTAGGCTACTTTTTGCCAATTTTCTTGTTCCATTCTCCATCATATGTGTCTAAGATGCCTCCTTTCAATTTTCGTCCGATTCTATTTCGGGGCCGAAACGAGGTTTTTTCGTGAGTTATAGTACACAAAAACTGTGTTTTTGGGTCGATTTTTGATTTTCCGGAAAAAGTCTGAAAGCGACCAAGCATGTTCATAGGGTGTATTGGAGCATAATTGGAGCATTTGGTATTGACATTCCTCTTTCTTGATAGCTTTACAAAGTGTTTAGCGCTCTGTTCGAGTTTTTGCATGATGGACAACACCGATGGTTTGGGCTATGGCTAAGCTATTTTTTGTAAATTTTCTTGTTCCATTCTACATTATATGTGTCTAGGATGCCTCTTTTCAATTTTCGTCCGATTCTATTTCGGGGCCGAAACGAAGTTTTTTCGTGAATTATAGTCCATCAAAACCGTCTTTTTTGGTCGATTTTTGATTTTCCGAAAAAAATTAACCTATCCATAGCCCAAAACTTCGGTTTTGTCTTCAATCGAGCGCTACACACTCCGTAAAGGTATCAAGAACGAGGAATGTCATTTCCAAATGCTCCAATTATGCTCCAATACACCCTAGAAGCATGTTTGGTCACTTTCATCATTTTTTTGAAACATCAAAGATTCGACCAAAAAGACGGTTTTTGTGGACAATAACTCACGAAAAAAACTCGTTTCGGCCCCGAAATAAAATCGGACGAAAATTGAAAGGAGGCATCCTAGACACATAAAATGGATAATGGAACAAGAAAATTGGCAAGAAGTAGCCTAAGCATACCCCAATCCTTCAGTTTTGTCTATTATGCACATGCTCGAATAGAGGGCTAAAAACTCCGTAAAGCAATTAAGAAAGAGGAATGTCATTAACAAATGCTCCATTATGCTCAAATACACCCTATGAACATGCTTGGTTACTTTCATATTTTTTTTTCTGAAAATAAGAAATTGACCAAAAAAGATGGTTTTTGTGTACTATAACTCACGAAAAAACCTCGTTTCGGCCCCGAAATAGAATCGAACGAAAACTGAAAGCAGGCATCCTAGACACATATAATGGATAATGTTACAATAAAACTGACAAAAAGTAGTGTAGGCATAGCTGAAACCATCGGTTTTGTTTATTATGCACATGCTCGAATCAAACGGTAAACACTGTGTAAAGCTATCAAAAAGGAGGAATGTTATTCCCAAATGCTCCAATTATGCTCCAATACACCCTAAAAGCATGCTTGATCACTTTCATAATTTTTTCAGGAAAATCAAAAATCGACCCAAAAAGACGGTTTTTGTGGACTATAACTCACCAAAAAACCTAGTTTCGGCCCCGAAATAGAATCGGACAAAAATTAAAAGGAGGCATACTAGACATATATAATGGAGAATGGAACAAAAAAATTGGCAAAAAGTAGCCTAGGCATAGCCCAAACCATCGATGTTGTCCATCATGCAAAAGCTTGAATCGAACGCAAAACACATTGTAAAGATATCAAGAAGGAAGAATGGTATTGCCACATGCTCCAATTATGCTCCAATAAACCCCAGAAGCATGCTTGTTCACTTACATAATTTTTTTAGGAAAATCAAAATCGAAACAAAAAGACGATTTTTGTGGACTATAACTCACGAAAAAACCTCGTTTCGGGCCCGAAATATAGAATTGAACGAAAATTAAAATGAGGCATCCTATACACATATAATGGAGAATGGAACAAGAAAATTGGCAAAAAGTAGCCTATGCATAGCCCAAACCATCGGTTTTGTCTATTATTCACATGCTCGAATCGAGCGCTAAACACTCCGTAAAGCTATCAAGAATGAGGAAAGTCATTGCCAGATGCTTCAATCATGCTCCAATAAACCCAATGAACATGTTTGGTCGCTTTCAGAATTTTTTCCGGACAATCAAAAGTCGACCCAAAAAGACGGTTTTTGTGGACTATAACTCAGGAAAAAACCTCGTTTCGGCTATGAAATAGAATCGGACGAAAATTGAAAGGAGGCATCTTACACACATTTAATGGAGAATGGAACAAGAAATTTGGCAAAATGTAACTTAGCCATAGCCCAAACCACCGGTTTTGTCTATTATGCACATGCTCGAATAGAGTGTTAATCACTCCGTAAAGCTATCAAGAAGGAGGAATGTCATTTCAAAATGCTCCAATTATGCTCCAATACACCCTAGAAGCATGCTTGGTCAATTTAATAATTTGTTTTTGGAAAATAAAAAATCGACCCAAAAAGACGGTTTTGATGGACTATAATTCACAAAAAAAACATCGTTTCCGCCCCGAAATAGAATCAGACGAAAATTGAAAAGAGGCATCCTAGACACATATAATGTAGAATGGAAGAGGAAAATTGACAAACAATAGCCTAGCCATAGCCCAAACCATCGGTGTTGTCCATCATGCAAAAGCTCGAACAGAGCGCTAAACACTTCGTAAAGCTATCAAGAAAGAGGAATGTCAATACCAAATGCTCCAATTATGCTCCAATACACCTTATGAACATGCTTGGTCACTTTCAGACTTTTTTCCGGAAAATCAAAAATCGACCCAAAAACACAGTTTTTGTGGACTATAACTCACGAAAAAACCTCGTTTTGGCCCCGAAATAGAATCGGACGAAAATTGGAAGGAGGCATCCTAGACACATATAATGGAGAATGGAACAAGTAAATTGGCAAAAAGTAGCCTAGGCATACCCCAATCCTTCGGTTTTGTCTATCATGCACATGCTCGAGTAGAGCGCTAAACACTTTGTAAAACAATCAAGAAAGAGGAATGTCATTACCAAATGCCCCAATTATGCTCCAATACACCCCATGAACATGATTGATCGCTTTCAGAATTTTTTCCGGAAAATCAAAAATCGACCCAAAAAGATGGTTTTTGTGGACTAACTCACGAAAAAAACCTCGTTACGGCCCCCAAATAAAATCGGACGAAAAATCGCAGGAGGCATCCTAGACACATATAATGGGGAATGGAACACGAAAATTGGCAAAAATTGACCTAGCTATAGCCAAAACCTTCGGTTTTGTCTATTATGTAATGCCCCAATCGAGCGTTATACACTCTGGAAAGGTATCAAGAAGGACGAATGTCATTTTCAAATGCTCCAATTTTGCTCCAATACACCCTAAAAGCATGCTTGGTCACTTTCATAATTTTTTTCGGAAAATTAAAAATTGACCCAAAAAGACGGTTTTTATGGACTATAACTCACGAAAAAACCTCATTTCGTCTCCGAAATAGAATCGAATGAAAACTAAAAGCAGGCATCATAGACACATATAATGGATAATGTTACAAGAAAATTGGCAAAAAGTAGTCTAGGCATAGCCGAAACCATCGGTTTTGTCTATTATGCACATGCTCGAATCAAACGGTAAACACTGAGTAAAGCTATCAAAAAGGAGGAATGTTATTGCCAAATGCTCCAATTATGCTCCAATACACCCTAAAAGCATGCTTGATCACTTTCCTATTTTTTCCGGAAAATCAAAAATCGACCCAAAAAGACGGTTTTTGTGGACTATAACTCACGAAAAAACCTAGTTTCGGCTATGAAATAGAATCGAACAAAAATTGAAAGGAGGCACACTACACATATATAATGGAAAATGGAACAAGAAAATTGGCAAAAAGTAGCTTAGCCTAGCCATAGCCCAAACCATCGGTTTTGTCTATTATGCACATGCTCGAATAGAGCGCTAATCACTTCGTAAGGCTATCAAGGAGGAGGAATGTCATTTCAAAATGCTCTAATTAGGCTCCAATACACCCTAGAAGCATGCTTGGTCACTTTCATATTTTTTTTCGAAAAATCAAAAATCGACCCAAAAAGACGGTTTTGATGTACTATAATTCACGAAAAAACTTCGTTTCGGCCCCGAAATAGAATCGGACGAAAATTGAAAAGAGGTATCCTAGACACATATAATGTAGAATGGAACAAGAAAATTGGCAAAAAATAGCCTAGCCATAGCCCAAACCATCGGTGTTGTCCATCATGCAAAAGCTCGAATAGAGCGCTAAACACTTTGTAAAGCTATCAAGAAAGAGGAATGTCAATACCATATGCTCCAATTAAGCTCCAATACACCATATGAACATGCTTGGTCGCTTTCAGAATTTTTTCCGAAAAATCAAAAATCGACCCAAAAATACAGTTTTTGTGGACTATAACTCACGAAAAAACCTCGTTTCGGCCCCGGAATAGAATCGGACGAAAATTGGAAGGAGGCATCCTAGACACATATAATGGAGAATGGAACAAGAAAATTGGCAAAAAGTAGCCTAGGCATACCCCAATCTTTCGGTTTTGTCTATCATGCACATGCTCGAATAGAGCGCTAAACACTTCGTAAAACAATCAAGATAGAGGAATGTCATTACCAAATGCCCCAATTATGCTCCAATACACCCCATGAACATGCTTGATCGCTTTCAGAATTTTTTTCGGAAAATCAAAAATCGACCCAAAAAAAGGGTTTTTGTGGACTATAACTCACGAAAAACCTCGTTACGGCCCCGAAATAGAATCAGACGAAATCTGGCAGGAGGCATCCTAGACACATAACTGGAGAATGAAACACGAAAATTGGCAAAAATTAACTTAGCCATAGCCCAAATCTTCGGTTTTGTCTATTATGCACATGCTCCAATCGAGCGCTATACACTCCGTAAAGGTATCAAGAAGGACGAATGTCATTTCCAAATGCTTCAATTATGCTCCAATACACCCTAGAAGCATGCGTGGCCACTTTCATGCGGAGTAATTTTTTTAGGAAAATTAAAAATTGATCCAAAAAGACGGTTTTTGTGGAGTATAACTCACGAAAAAACCTGGTTTCGGCTTCTAAATAGAATCGAACAAAAACTGAAAGCAGGCATCATTGTCGTCAGCAGTGCAGTTATTGATGCGTGTACGAAATAAATTTAAAGCTCCAGTTGACTTGGAGAGGGACCTTGAGGCGTGCAGCGCTCTTTAATAATACGATCCATGATCCATGGACGATGATCTATCATATGCATTTGATGACAAACACCAGCTCACCAGCCAGCATGTATATGTATATTAGTATATATATATACGAGCCGATCTAATCAAATACTATTGACCTTCATAAATTAAGAGTAATTATGATTCGTAAAGATCTCAGGAATTCTATGATGACTACGTATTAACAGACGTATAATCTTGTACTGCTGTACAGAAATATTGTCACATGTACATAATTCTTCAAGCCTTCAAGTGTTTTTTCTAATCGGAAAATATAATCCTGCACTGATTAAATATCACATTCAATTCAGACAAGACTTTGGCAAACATGATTATCATTTCCTGAATCCTGATAATATCTCGTTATTTGATTATCACACTCACACATAGTATTACAAGACTGCCATGCATGTGACTGTGAGAGAGATTTCCTTTGCTCAATGAGTCAATGCAACTTGATTCGCGGTTACATTATTTGTGACCTGATCATGTATGCATGACATCATTGATGTTTGTATAAATTAGCGAAATACATTACTTATTGTTTAACTTAAAAAAATATCCATTCACAAATTGAATTCAAACCATCACTTTTATTAACACTTATAGAGACTCTGTGATTGTCTATTTTGAAATATACATAGTTTCAGCTAATTCAGCAATAAAGATCACTGCAGATCATACAGAATTTTCTGATTGTTGCATGGGCAGACGGGCCGGGAATCATATCAATAACATACACGTAATATATGTTTCGTTACAATACTTAGTGCACAAATGACATTAGTACTAAATATGATTTGATCCCTAAACAAAAACTTTCTTCTCTAAATGTAATGTTGGCCACCTCTTCCTGATTTGATAGGCGGAGTTGGGGGTTTCTTGATCTTGACTTCCCGCGTTATTTGCTCGGTGAACACCTGAGCCTGCATATATATAACCACTTTACATCAATGATTGAATGTAAACGTTTCAGCCACACGCATGTTTATACTACAAGTAGTTCACTTATTCATAAACTAACGATTAGTGAGTAGCTAGTGATTTTACTTACCCTATTCGTAATAAAAATTTGTTGGTGAGTGGTTGCCGAAGAGGAGTCACTAGAACTGATGATCTCCTTAACTTTGGGGTTATTCTTTGGCATTGGAGAATATGTTGAAGAATCTGCCATGCAATAACACTGCTGAAACAACCCTACTCCATTTAGCCTTAGTTTCTTCATTATCTTTGAATCCTTCATGCTTGCTAGCTTCTTTGTTTGATGATCTACCCCTTTCTTTTTCAGATAAATCACTCTAGCTAGCTGCTGTTTTTTTGTTGTTGAAAACAATGGTATGACGAAAGGGTCTTTTATAATGGTAAGTAACGAAGCACGTTATGCATCTCCAACTGCTTGATCCATTAATTTATTTTGTATAGCAGACAAGTTCAGTCAGATGTGCGTGTGTTGACGGGTACACGGATCGGGAGTTTGACTGAAGAATTACACGTACGGCTAGGTAGTCTCATTTAGAGACTTTGGCACTTTGCTGGGTGTTTACTCTATAGTATAATACGGCATGTATCATATGATCGTTATATTATCATTGAGTAGAAATAATACGATAACGATATCGCAGTGTGCTGTCGCAGGACAGTGACACATTAGGTGAGTGAGGGACCATCCAGTATTTCTGTATGTATGTGTAGACTTTAGTTTTCTTAAGTTGTGTTAGACTATATATCTTCAAAAAGAAAAAAAAATTGTGTTAGATTAAGGCCCTGTTCTTTTCAGCTGAAACTCGCAGAACTACATTGACCTGAACTGAGAAAACTAGAAGGAGCTGGAAAGAATTGGAAAAAACTGAAATGAGTTGAATAAATAGAAGGAATTAAATTGGAAGGAACTGAAGACAACTGGAAGCAACTGAAAAGAACTAGAATGAGTTGGAAGGAACTAGAGAGAACTTGAAGCAATTGAAACTCACTGGAATTCATGTGAAGAGAATAAGGCTTAATGCCTTGAATCTGGTCGTGTTCGTTTCGTACGGGGGTGTTTTTCTAGTCACACTTAAAGTTTTTTGGGGTACTATATAAATCCTTCGATAGACTACCCCCCCCCCCCCCCCCTCAATCCACACAAATATCACAAATATGTAATTTGTACAATCTCTTCTCAACATAATAAGATTTGTTTTCCCCTTTGTATGTGGATGTAACTAACACATTGTTAGTAAACCAAGTTGTGTTGATTTTATCTTTTTATTTATTCTTTTCTCATATATGAACAAGTTGTAATGCTAGCTTTATCAATTGTCGATATCTGACAAGCACCTGATCACTTTGTCGAACACAACTACACAAGTCTAACCTTAGCTTATACTTACAAGATTTTAGGCACATATAGAGCATTGGTTTTTAAGCATTCTTTTACTGATTTTTACACTTTTTTGCAAAAGAGTTATTCGTAAAGACGTAAATGTCAATGATAAAAGTTCAACTTGTATTTTTTTATAATAAAAATTTATTAATCAAAACTTATACGATATCTACAATTCTAAATCAAACAATATACAAATCACTTGAAGAAAGAGTGTTAAAGTCACTCCCTGGCCTACCCATAAGGATGTATTTTTCATGACACAAAAGCTTTCAAATATGAGCTTAAGCCTACTCACCGGCCATGATTTCAAAGTGAGCTTAAGCCTATTCACCAATTTATGAGGAAGTGCCTTACATATTAGATTCATTCCATAGTCTATGTCAATTACTTCCTCAGGCCAATACTCCTCCAGTCCTCCGTTACATGCATACTTCCACTATAGATGTTCTGACTAATCCGGCCAAGTGAACATTTTTGTCTTAATTTAACGAAAACATAATTAGTTTAAAATTATATAATTTATATCTTTGGATTTAGAAAATATCTATTGTCATTATTTTCACCTTTATACATATTTTTACAAAGTTATAATCAAAGTGTGTAACTCGATATGATAAACAAGTATCTTATACTATTAAATGGAGAGTAATTCATAATTATTCTGTCAACCCTTACACCAGAGCACGATATGAGTGACACATACAGACTAAGACTTAGTGCATTATAACAATAACTATTTTCACATAAATAATCAAAGTGCGGAACTCGATAAATAAGGGTATCTTATAAAATGGAGAGTAATTCGTAATTACTTTGTCAACCCTTACTCCTGAGTACGATATGAGCGAATTATAAGACTTAGTGCACTATAATAAGAGTTCTTTTGTCATTGTTTATTAGTGACGTTTCTTTTATTCATTAATTCTGTTATGAAATGAGGCCTCCCAAGTGTAAGTACTCGTACATGTATAAAATGTGCTAATAATATTGTAATTAACCCAATTGCTTTTGAATTAGTTGTGTTTTCGGTTGGCTTATTTCTCTAGCACACAGATGCACAAGAGACTGGAATATAGGTTTAATCCAACTACCAATCCCTGCAAAATTAGGGTGTATTACCTGAACACCTATCAATATTGTAGTATGTAATGTCCGAACTCCAATGAGTCAATGACAACTCCTATTGTTTTGATTGGGTATTTGGGGGTGTGGCTCGTTTTCCTTGCTTACTTTTCTTCAGAATGAATGTCCTACTATATTGGTACTCCATGTCTTATCTTTCAGAAAGAGAAACAAAAAGCTACAACTAGTACACTAATTATTGCTAGTATATTGCTTCGCTAGTTTATCACAGCCAAGGGACCTGAACGATCAGCAACAATTTAGTGTATACAGAAACTGCATTTATAGAAATATTGAGATTGGTTCATATACTTAGCTAAGAATTTAATTTGTAGATCGAAGACCGACTATAAACATGTACTAGTCTCTACGTCGTAGACATCTTTTGATATACTTAAGCTGAAATAACAGACATAAATCAGATCCATATATAAATGATAGGTACGTCGGCTCGGTCTCTTGACAAAGCTAGCCGCTGAAGTTGTGATGCTGTCCACCTCTTCCTGGTTTGACACCTGGTTCCCGGGGTTTCTTGATCTTGACTTCCCGCGTCATTTGCTCGGTGAACACCTGAGCCTGCACATTTATGACCACTTTACATCAATGACTGAATGAAACTATGTCTTTGACTATTAAGTCATCGGTTCCATACCCTCTCACTTAATTACGGAGTATTATTATGAACTGCCTTATATTACTTATATAGACAATTATAAAAGAAAATTATGTAAAGAGAGTGGTTAGTAGTCAGCACTCAGCAGAGAGCCAGAGAGACTTACCCTATTCGTGACGAAAATTTGTTGATGAGTGGCTGACGAAAGGGAGTCACTGGAGCTGATGATTTCCGTAACTTTGGGGTTATTCTTTGGAGTTGGAGAATATGTTGAAGAATCTCTCATGCAGTAACACTGCTGAAGGAATCCATTTAGCCTTAGTTTCTTAATTACCTTTGAATCCTTCATGCTTCTCAGAGAAGTGATCTTCCCCTGTTTTTTCCTTTGTAGATTTCTCTATCTGGTTAATTTGTTGGGAGGATGGTTGCATGAAGGGCTTTTTATAAGGAGTTCTCATCTCTATCAGCCAGTTGTTTATTTTTTAAGGTAGACAAAGTTAGTCAGGCCTACGTGTTGACTGATACTCGGGTAGGGAGTTTGAGTGCAGATCTACAGCTAGCTATTCTAATCGGAGTAGTACACTTTACTAGCATTTACTCAATACAGAGTGCTATATACATAATCCCACATGTATGATATTTTTTTGGTTTTAAATGAAATGAACCATATTACTCACTGATCAGGGTGAATTATGAGTAATGAGATGTCGTTTGTTATCAAAAACCACAAGTCCATAACAAATATATACCCTTCGTTAGGTCAAAAACCACTTGATGCTTCTTTAATTACATGCATCTGGCACTTGATATTTTTATCGACAATAATTGTATTCATATTTGCACTTATAATAATACTCCGTAGTTTACAACTAGTACCTTGGTTGACTTACGTTTATAGATTACATTAATGACTTAACGTGTTAAGCTGACTAAATGTAACAGTATTACTCCGTATTAGCTACTAATCTAGTATGCAATATATATAAGGTTTACATGTGTTTGTTAATATAAAGCTTACATGTGTAAATAAAGACAAGTGCTTAAACAAATCTATTGACTAGTTTCACGGTTATTATAATATTAATGTGAGCTGTGATATTCTGTATGAACAAGACAAAATGTGCTGGTGTATACTCAATTCCTAAGTCTTAATTTTGTTTTGGCATTACTCTTATTGCCATTGCTCATTAAAAGTTTTGTACCTAATAAGTACTACGTACTTCTTAGTTTCATTAGTTGGAGACTTGGATACTGGAGTATATATTATTAGAATCTAATACACGAGGAGTTGTGGACCAAAGAATCCTCCATTTTCTACGATGACTGAAATTAAACAAATTGAAGTGAGAAAATGAACAGATACAGCTATAGAGAAAACCTGTAAATTTCGAGAACGGATACTGTAAATATACCATCCGCGATCCTCTGATAGTCTGATACTAAATGAAACCTAATCTTAACCGGTAACGCAGAAGGCCAAACTCCGCTCCAGGCCTACCCCACAGTAAAATTATTCATGGGACAACTATGATTAATCATATTGTTCTATAATGCATGACGCACAAAGTTGCAGGACAAAATTGAACATTGTGTACTGTAGCCTGTTGGAGACTTGGAGTTGGACATAAGTCTGCTTTTAGCTAGCCAGCTCTGATCTGCACTATCTTAAACTGTGTACTGTACGTACATTGCACACTGTCTAAATTACAACTTACAACTTGCCTAGCCACTTCTATGTCTATTTAGCTAGGGAATGATTATTGCCAGTCCAATGGTACTTTACCATTCTTATTGGTACGTTTAAGTTTCCATTATATAGTCATCACTCATGTACTAATAAGTTGGAGCGACGGAACGTTGTTATTTGGTGTATTAGAGCACCTAATGTTGTGAGGGGAGGGGGATATGATGATTTGAAGATGTGACAATCTCTAGAGAAGTTGAACTCTCAATCATTGACCAACCTTACACCTCAGTCGGAAAACTGTTTGTGATTGTGCTTATTCTCGAGTCTTGCTCCTCGATTGGCCTCTCCCTTAGAATTTATTGTCCTGATGTTCCTCATCCCTTCAAGAGTCAAGGCAACAAATTCTGAATTGTTCTAGGACAAGTACCGTGGAATGTTACCCACACTTGAATTGATCTTTTTAGTTCTAATAACTATGGAGGACACACTACTATGACAAAACTAAACAAACAATTCTAATATTGATAAGATGCAATCATGCAATAATGTGTAGTTTCTTTGGGTGCACCATCGGGTGGTTACAATTGAGTGATATCGTTTCACATATATAGGGGCTTGGTGGCCCCTAGTACACGTGAAAAGGTGACACCCAATCTTTTCTGATAATTTGTGAATTAAAAATCGCTCGACAACTCGATCTCATATTCTTGTTCTTTTGACGAAACAACGGTCAATAGGCCTCTGATTCGGATAACATGTTGTCCTTCCTCCGTCTTTCAAGCAACAGCGTTGCCTATCAATGGGAGTTTCAAGAGGTTACTACAGAATTATGGTGATTACTGATTACTGATTCAACCGTGGCAATTCGAAGATCAAGACATGATGACTAAATGGATAATAGTTGACATCTAAAGACTTCAGAAATGGTCAAAGGGACTTCTGTTGTGTTTTCAAAGCGTACATCGTTTAGTTTTCTTGGAGGTGTCAAAGCGTATAACCTTGCGAAACATGTTTTTTTTTTATTAATCTCATTGTCAAAACAACCATTACGTACCAGGCCAATCACAATTCGATTTGTATAAGATTGATTATACACAACTCTACAATTCATCCCGTGAACAATTCACGTACTGTAGTAATACACAGCCAAACCAGATAACCGCTACTAGTGATGTTTACCACCTGATCCTGATTTGATTCGAGTCTCAGGAGACACCTGAACCTGGCAACATATTTAACATGTTTCCATCAATTGAGGAATGAAAATTTCCATTTTGTTAAATGCAACTTATTCACTTGCTTAATTAGTTAAGATGTTATGATGAGACTCTGGCTATGTGATTTGCAGGCTATCACATACATCAGGTGATTTACCCAATGCGCATCTGAAATAGCAGCAGCTGGTTCGTCATCGAAAAAGAAATAACGATCAGAAGAGACACTTACATTATCAGTGCTGGGAACTTGCTCATAAGTGGTGGACGAAGAGGAGTCACCGGAGATGATGACTAAATCGGTCTTGGGCTGTTCCTGTGGAGTAGGAGAATATGTTGAAGAATTCGAGAAGACAACAACACTGCTGAAACATCGTGAGTTTCTTCATTAACATTGACTCCTTCATTCTTTTTTGTTCAGTGAATTTTTCCTCTTTAGTGAGTTAATTTGCTGTAGACAATGCTTTCTGATGTCCTTTTATAAGAAAGTGTGTTCCCATTTTATCGATTTCTTGTGAGTAAACAATCATTTACAGGTTCCATGGTAAACAAGTTTGGTCAAACCTACATGTTGAGAGGCACTCTGATCATGGGGTTGATTACTTGACTGAGACATCAGAGCTATGTGCTGCTTTCCAAGATGTACGTTTCTTTCGTCTTAGATTAGTGAACAATGCTAACGATCAGAAGAGAGACTTACATGATCAGTGATGGGAGCTTGTTCATAAGTGGTGGACGAAGGGGCGTCAACCGAGATGATGACTAAACCGGTCTTGGGTTCTTCCTGTGGAGTAGGAGAATATGTTGAAGAATTTGAGAAGCAACAACACTGCTGAAACATCGTGAGTTTCTTCATTAACTTTGACTCCTTCATTCTTCTTTGTTTAGTGAATTTTTCCTCTCTAGTGAGTTACTTTGCTGTAGACAATAACTTTCGCCGATGGCCTTTTATAAGAAAGCGTGTTCACATTTCATCGATTTCTTGTGAGTAAACAAACATTTACAGGTTCCACGGTAAACAAGTTTGGTCAAACCTACATGTTGAGAGGCACTCTGATCAGAGGGTTGACTACTTGACTGAGACATCAGAGCTATGCGCCACTTGACATGATGTTCTTTCGTCTTAGATTAGTGAACAATGCTGGTACCTAATCTTATTTTGGCATTGCTCTTATTGTCATTGCTAATTGATAGTTTTGTACCTAACTTGTACGTCTCAGCTTCCTTAGTTGGAGTATATATATTATTGGAATCTAATACCCGAGGAGTCGTGGACAAAAGAATCCTGCATTATTAACATTGAATGAAATTAATTAAACCAAATTGGTGTGAAAGAAGTGAAGAAATGAAGCTATAGAGAAAACCTGTAAATTTTGAGAAGATACTGTAAATATACTATCCTCTGAAAGTCTGATACTAAATGAAACCTAATCTTGATTGGTAAAGCAAAAGGCCAAACACCGCTCCAGGCCTACCACAGTAGGCTTTCATTTCATAGGACAACTATGAATCTATGATTAATCATTATTCGTGCATGACGCGCATAGTAGGAGGATAAAATTTAACATAAGTCTGCTTTTGGCCAGCTTTGATGTACGCTATCTAAATCTGTGTACTGCGTACATTGCACACTGTCTGAGTAGGAGAATGTGTTGAAGAATGTGAAAAGCAAGAACACTGCTAATACACCTTGAGCTTCTTCATTATCTTTGACTTCTTCATGCTTCTTCGTTTAATGACTTTTTCCTCTTTAGTGAGTTGTTTTTCTGAGAACATTGCATTGGCAGAGATGGTCTTATAAGAAAGTGTGTTCACATTTATCTCTAATTAGTAAACAACCATTTACAGGTTTCATGGTAGACAAGTTTGGTCAAGCCTGCGTGTTAAGGGGTAACGTACTGTAATCAGTTCAGGAGGTTGACTGTGACTTGAGAGCTATGCGCTACTGCGTTTACATGATGTTTCTTTCGTCTCAGATTAGTAGGTGATACTCACATTATATGAAAACATTGTCCTTTTCACATCGCAATTGCGAGGAGAGTTTTTGATGATTAATTTAGTACTAAAAATATAAAATTAGAACGCAAAAATCAATCATTTGATGACCTAATGTCAATACAGATTAACATTCTCAGACAAGATTTTCTGATGCGTTCTTGATACTTAATCATACATATCAGCTTCACCACATGGTCCACATGAAGTATATAATTTGTCTGTCCAGACTCCAGATCACAGAGTTGACCAAATGAGCCTGGAGTATTATCTGCAATGAACAACGGGCTAACTGGTACCGGTACTAAAACTAAAATAGGTGTATAGGTACATATGTTACATGTATATATTGTTAGTGGTCCATGTGTCCCGGTAATAATTTTCGATAATGGAAAACAAAATATCAGAGAGGATAGTTGTACGTTTTAAGACAAATTTACGGCAAGTATAGCCTCCTCAGATATGAATAAATTCTAACTATGATAGGTAAATGTGGCCAAAAGCCAAACCTCACACCGAAGCTAACAAGAGTTGTATTATGTTACATGATGCGCAAATCTGCAGGACAAGAATAAGTTCTAGACCATAGAATGTAATCAGGCCACCTTGCCCAAACACTCAATCAACCTTGCTCCTCATCATACCACCTCAACGTACATACATCGAATTGAACATTAATCGGCTCCTACAACTCTGTTCACTGTATGATCCAAAAACACAGATAGCAGAAAGCATCTCTAAGCAAGTACTACCACCACCGTACCTTTAAAGAGGCTTCCCTAGACTATTACAAAAGAAAGTAGCTTTATGCACTATCTAAATGTGTACAATCTGACCTGCAATATGCTGCCTATGCTCTTTTACTGATTGTTGCAATCCTTCCGGAGTCTCGCTCTTTTGTTCTTTTTGTTTGTGGGTGGGGAAGTGTACTTACTCCTTGATTCAACTCTTCCCTTCTTTTCATCTCTAATCCTGCTGATTTTCTCATTCCTTGAAGACAAGCCTTCCCTCCAAGCAGACTTGGAATCGTGTTTCAAATGTCAGCTGCTGTGGAAACATCACAGGCATTCACTCTCACTGATGCATCACAATCGTTCAAGGCAAATACTTGAAATTTCAACCCGTAGTTATCTAATTGGTCTTCTGAAGTCATCTATGTTCCCTGTCTAGAGAGCTGATTAATTACACAGCCTGCACAGTATACAAGTAAACATATTATACCAATCAGTTTTTCTACCTTAAACGCATGTTTGCGGTGGTACAGGTTAGCAGTAACTATCAGGAGAGTAAATAATTAAAATACTGTTATGACACAACAGGCATATACACTATTGGTTAGATGTATAGTGTGATGTTATTTCACTTGGAGGAGTGCTCAGTCAACATGACTAACTCCTTCATGACAACATCCTACAAGAGAACAGACACCTCAAGTGTATTTCATATTGTCTCTCATCTGATACGAAAAGGGTGCAGAAAAAGGAAATTGTATTAACTTTCAAGGCTAATCTTCAGATGGATACGGAAGTGAAATGACCATGGACAAAAGAGCAGGGAACAGGGGGACAATGCGAGAGACAGAGAGAGATTATGTATCATCAACTCTTATTCAAATTATTACAAGCAACAATCATGAGCATTAGAAAAACAAAGATCTAAGGGAGTGAAACTTGTACCAGGGTTCAACCCAGTCGTCCTCACTTAAACACCAAACTGAAACCAAAAAAACTAAAGTACCTAAAATCTCAAATTTAGTGACTCAAATACATGACATACGGATCATCTAAGATATCTTGGGAACCTACCATTGGAAGCCCAACAAGCAGTGAAGTTTTTTAAGCAAACAAATTATGCCAAAACCAAGAGTCAGCTGTGACAAACAAATTATCTCCCACCCTTCCTGCACCTAAAATCAGTTAAACAGTAAAAACGATGCAGCAAACTAACTAACTAAATAGCAGCTGTCTGTGTGTGTGTGTGGGGGGGGGGGGATAGAGACTACTACACAACAGCCTAAAGCAGTTCGAAATTTCGCTCTACAAGTGTTTAGAAAGCTATTTTCTCTGCCAATACAAGACTACAGGGCCATGAAATTTGCTTTTATACAACAGTTCAGAATGCAACAGTAAGGCCAGTATCTAGTTGAATAATAGTGTGTCTGAAATTGTTTGGGATGGGGAGTATTCACAGTCAACAGGGACTTAAAAACCAAAACAAGTTTTTGCTTGGAAACCTATACATTAGTGTGAGATTGCTCAATCTGATTGAAACAGGGGCAACAGGACCTACTACTTCACAACAAAGTAAAGGACACTTTAATAAGACGTCGTTAATTATTATAGGCAAAGAAGGAAAAACTTCTTTTAAGTAAAGAAAAATACATGATCAAGAAAGTATGTGATACATACCCCCGAACTAGAGGAAAACCGTAGCTGCCAGCACTTCCGTGGTTCGGTTCCAACACTTAGTTTTGTATACAGCTAGTATGCTCAGTATTGGTTAACTGATAGTAGGAATTGGAGCCTGTGAAAAAAGTATGCAACTAAGTCTTGACAGCAGTTTGTTGGGAGTTCGTATCTGTAGTTCCAACAGCAGCCTTTGGTGCAGTTTTTGAGGAGCCAAATGCTCCTAAAGCTTCCAGGAAAAATCTCTTATTAGGGACTATACCATCTTTGTCCATATGCTTTAACAACTTCTGCAAAAGCTCCTTCATGTTTGCTTTAGTGTAGGCTTTGTAGAGAAGCTTATAAGTAGAAGAATCTGGGCGGAAACCAAAACTTTGAGCATTTTCCAGGAGCATGTCTGCTTCCAAAGGAAGTTTATTCATGCAGTAGACATCTAACATAGCATTTAGTGTAGACACCTTCAACTCCTTCCTAGATGCAACCATTCCATCAAATGTTTCCCTTGCCCTTACAATACAATCACAGAATCCATACATCATAATTACACTCTCGTATGTAATATAGTTAGGGGTGTGCCCCATACTGGTCATCTTCTTGAAAACACTCTCAGCTTTCTCTCGTTGCCGTGCCTTGCCATAGTTGATGATCATTGAATTAAACGTGGGAAGTGTCGGCTTCTCCTTCGAGCGCAACAAGCTCTTAAAAACCAGCTCCATCTTCTCAAAGTCTTGTCTTTTCCCATAAGCATCAATTAGCACATTAAAAGTGATAATGTCAGGCTTACACTGATTGCTTTTCATGCGAGCCAACACATCTTCCATTTCTCTAATCATCCCATTTTTTCCATATGCGTCCATAACACCATTATATGTGAAAATATCTGGTGAAACTATGCTCTCTTCGAGATCTTTAAACAAAATATTGACTTGTTTAACATTCCTTGCCTGGGCAAAAGCTCGCAAGAGAATGTTGTATGTCACAATATTTGGCTTACAGCGCTCTGTTGCCTTCATCTTATCCAAATATGCAAGCGCTTTGTCCAAGGCCTTGGATTTGTCACGGGAATGTAGATGTGCTGTTATGAGAGCATTATAAACAGAAGAGTCAGGCCGACACCCACTATTGCGCATCTCCGAGAAAAGCCACATAGCCATCCTAGTTTGCCCTTTCTTCCCCATGACAGAAATCAGTTTTGAGTATATACCATTGTCTGCAATATACCATCTTTGTTTCTGCATCCATCTAAAGACCTAAATAAGAAATCCAAAAGCCGTTACCAAGATGCTTAATCAACATAGAACTGTAGAAGGCCTAAACAAGCTCACTACGAAGCTAAAGTAGTTAGAATCAAGCAGAGCTCACAGAAGGGGGGGGGGGGGGGGGTGTTCCCACCCTGTCACAAACTACTACTCTAATCTCAGCGGCAGAAATCTTCCCTTATATCTCATTCAAATCAACATGGTCTAGCTGCCAGCGCATTATCAAGATTTACGGATAAAGTTTATCTTTCTACAAGGATGCAGAACACTAATAGCAGCCTACTTTGAGCCAATCACATACCTCCCTTAGATACCTAAAATCACCATCAATAGAGAGGATTGTTCTCTGCAAATTCCCTCTTTTGATCACATTCCACACATCATTGGATTACACTGAGCCAATCTTCCTACAAACTACAATATGAACTTACCAATCCTCAACCTCAATTTCCAATCTACACAAGATCCAGATAACACACTCATCACATTTTATCATCGAATTGAAACACAACAGCATAAATTAACTACGCCACAAACATACCTATAAAAGATGATAACTTTTGAACACCCCATTCTCACAACTATAAAACTACATAAAAAAAAACAATCTTTATACATATCATTACACACCTAAAAACCAAAATTCATGTCCTATACCTCTCCTCGCCATTCATAATCAATACACCAATCACCAAATCAATAAAGGATGATAACTTTCAACACCAAATCCACAACACTACAAAACTACAATAAAAAAAAAAATTAATCTTCGTGTAAATCACTCACCTAAAAGCCAAAATTCAAATGTCCTATACCTCACCATTCATAACCAATACACCAATCACCAAATTCATAAAAGATGATAACTTTCAACACGCAATCCACAACACTACAAGAACACATTAAAATACCGATCTTTAAACAAATCATTGCACACCCGAAAACCAAAATTCATGTCCCCTAGACACCTATACAGCTATACCTCACCATTCATAATCAATAAACCAATCACCAAATTCATAAAAGGTTATAACTTTCAACACCCAATCCACAACACTACAAAAACACACTAAAAAACAATCTCTATACAAATTACTACACTTCCCTGAACAAAAATCATATGCCCTACCTCACCATTCACAATCAACACACCAATCACCAAATTCACAAAAAGGACAAATTTACAGAAAACATAAAGAAAGCTGATAAAAGGCGCAAACCTCAAGACATTGAAGCCACTTATCAGTCCTACCCAACTCTTCAAACAACAAAAAACAATGCTCCATCCTCATAAACCTAACATGCTTGTTCAAAGTGGTCATCAAAGGTTCCTTATCACTTAAATTCCTCAAAATATTACGAACCATCTCCCTAGCATCAGTATTATCCCTCTTGGGAGGATATGAATTCCTGTGTGACTTTGGTGAAATACATGTGATTTTGAAGGTGGGTTTGAGCTTGTTAAGGGATCTTTGAGCAAGAAATGAGTGGAAAGAAGTAATTTGAGGGTGTTGAGGTGGATAAATGGTGCAAAAGTTTGGTGTAAGTGGGTGTTGGATTGCTATACTTGCTGCCATTTTTAAGCAGCTCAAGAAATGGGTTTTGGAGGGAAGAAGAATGGTTGTTAATGGTGATATAGAGTGTGGATAGGTTGTTGCTACATTGAGCTGGAGCGTACAAAGTCGCAAATAAGAATGAAACGCGCTTAAATTTCTTACTTCGTATTAGGATTATAAGACGCTATTTTTAACAGCTAATTCGATGGGTTTAAAGTGGTTACCTTATCGTCGTATTAATAAAAAATGATCACTCTTAAACTCAGTAGTGATTAATATATAATATCAATAATTTTCTTGTTTAATTTTAAATTAAGATTAGAAGGTCTCTCTAGACAATTTTGTGTGTTTTTAATTACCGAAGTATCTCATGATCGTTAGGGTTGTGGAGAGAAAACGACTTGTGTTAGGGAAGATGATTGTTAATTGTTATGCAATTAGAGTGGTTGATCTATGAGATTGTAAGTCTATGTTGTTTTTACTAAAAGTGGGTCGAGGTCGGTCGGGTTGTTCAGTTCGATTACGGGTCTTAATAGGCTTTTGGTCGAGTTAGGTTCAGTTGGGACCAATATCGATTTGAATTATATTATTAAGTTGGGTTGTGTTTGCTTTCGTTTCGGGCCCTTTTTTAATCGATCGCTTTCGTAAATTACATCGAATAGCTCTTGTCAATTTTTATGTTTGACTCATAAATACTTTTACATTTTTATTAGGATCGTCTAATTTAAAGTCGAGTTACTTTGAATTCAAATATGATCGAAATAGCTATATACTCCGTATTAGCTTATCTAGATTATGATATGGTTGAAATGAGGTTGAATAATAAAACAGCTGGGTCTGTGCTTGGGCCAGTTATTCTTATATTGTGGGCTTTATTGGGTTCCAGAGGATTGGGCCTTTGTGGGTTTGAAGCTCATAACCCAATTTGATTCAATTTAGGTATAAAAACACCTGAAATCACCTTGTGAGTTTAGGATAGTTAAACTGGAAATTTAAAGGTTATGGACAGGAAACTGTAGTGCTTTAAAACTTCAACAGGCTAGTAATTTCAATTTATTTAGGCCTTGACTCCCAGGAGGTTTTAAAAATTTCATACATGTCAGTTTAAGAATGTCTGTTACGTTGAGACATTTAATTAATGTAAACACTGAACCTGTATCAGAATCTACAAATATGTTTCCACGAATAAATGTATCCATAGCCAGTCGACAAGATTAACATTTTGCCAGTAGCACAACTTGAAAACATCTGTACAAGACAGCCTTGTAAGTTCACATAATTATCCATAGGTTTTGTCCTTGTTATATGTTTTTATAATCCGGTTTGGCCTCATTTTGGCCTACATGCATTCTTATGACAACTGACCATGTGACCATTATGACAATAAGCAGATCACTAGCTGAAGATGAAGTTATATACAGCGCTTTCGATATTCTTGGTACTTTTGATTCTGTCTCAAGCAGGTAAATCCAATACTACACATGTAGAAGATTCTTACTTGTTCAACGATAGAATATGCAAAATATAGGTAAATATAAAAGTTTGGTCTTTGCAAATTTCCGAGAACATGTACATTCCTAAAAATTTACCGTGTTCATATTAGTTATTTCACTACTGTGAGACAAATGTTGTTTGCATATGACTCGACCTCCCCAGTCCCCACCATATAAATTATCAACCTATATTGCTTATGACAATTTTATGGGTGAATTGCGTAACAAAAGACAAGTTATGTAAATAAGTATATGTAATCTTATAGCTATTGAAAAATCGTCCACTAATGTTAAAAGTTAAAACCAAGTCCTGTACTGAACTTCCACCAACTAGGGGAAGAGTTTATGATTTATTTTTTTCCTCGAATATCATCAAGTGATTAGTGCTGCTGATATGTAGCAGGGGAATGTTACAAATGGATGTTGATATGTAAGGAAGAGAAGGTGACCAGGTCACCCATCATATGTGGGCGACAATGGTGTGACAAATATTGTGCTCATAAGCACTCTTTTGATAGTGTCCATGCATGGGGCAAATGCAAAGACGATGATCCATATATTTGTGAATGCCTCTTCATCTGTTTTGAGGATTCTCCTCTCTTATGCAACAACGGCAACCAAGTGAATGCACAATCAAAAGTACAACCTCCTCCTGATTCAACAAAGCCTTAATCAAGTCATCTTTGTTTTGAATAGTATTAGTTAGGCTATAATTAGCTAATCCATTTTGCTTCGAAAAAAGGAATACTATTTGTTTTTTCAACAAATTAGGAGGTTTTTTGCACACACAAAAAAAAATTAGGAGGTTTTTCTTTTTAATCAGAGTGCGCATTGGATTTTTTTTTCATTTTTGTATGTCATTTGGTTTTTTGATTAATTCAATAATAATAGCATTTGGTACCACAAAATTAATATACTGGTTGGTTTTTGAAGATAATTAATAATAGATTTTCATATAATGCTCCCTTCGCCCATACGTGATATGACCAAATGATTTGCTTTGTACCTTTGTCAGCAGTTTATTGCGGTTATCGCACATGTTAAATGATCGCTATATTCGTTTGCAAAGGTCAAAATAACACAAACAGCTACACCATGATCGTTCATGGAGGATGAAACATTGTCAAATGATGATTAGAATCTTTTAATCATACTTCACAGAGGAATCATATGGTCCAGGAATATAATCATCATATTCATGTTCATTGGAATGTTGCTTTGTTCAACAGTACAGACTATAGACGCGGATGGGTAATAATGTACAGCTACTATTCATACAGATGGTACAAAAGGCACAAAAGTCGCAGGCAGCTTTCCATTCCCATCATCGAAACTCAAAAATGTGTCAATCAAACAATGGATCAATCGTACATTTACACAAGAAAACAAATTGAAAGAAAGAATGAGATCAATCACCCCAGATTCAAGGGCTTCCCAAACCAATTGCAAAGAACTAACAAAGGGCAACGGGGGAACCAAAAAATTACAGGAAGTCTTGTGTTAAAGAGACTAATAGGGACACCATGTACAGAGATTCTCAACCAGATATTGAACAGAGATTTTCGAAGACTTGTCTGATGTTAGGCCGCTCATTTACAGGAAGAATACACCTAAGTGATATGCAGAGCATATCGTCCATTGCCTTTGAGTGTTCCTCACCCCGTGCAATGTCTCTATCTATACAGTCCATTCGCCGCCCTTCTCGATCACAGAGCCGGACCCAGTCTGTGAGGTCAACGGCACCTGATTGGCCTGATATGATGTCTCCGGCACTTCTTCTCGTCAAAAGTTCCATAAGGATCACACCCAGAGCATACACATCAGCTTTTAACGAGGGGACTGGCTTGGATACATTAGCGAGTTCCGGAGCGCAATACCCGAGTGCCCCAAGATTTAATATCTGCTCTGCAATTCCAGCAGGTGTCATTAAGCGATGCAGGCCATAATCAGTCAGCCGAGCACTGAAGTCGGTGCCAGCCAGGAGTATATTTGTTGGCTTTAGGTTTCCATGAGACATGCCTCTCTCATGAAGGAATACGAGGCAACGAGCAACATCAACAGCAACTCTAAGCCTTTGGCTGAATGACATAGAAGAATATCTTCGTGGAGTGGACTCTGCAAAGGAAACGACATATATGAAAACTGAGGAAGACACTAGGAAGAGTAAAGAGAAAGACTGGAAATAAAAATAAAAAGAAGGCTTAATCTACAACAAAAATAAACCAGCTTCCAAACATGTGTAATCAAGATTGCTTCAGCTGGTACGAGATGTCATCATAATGTCAATCAAACATATAGTACTTCATTAGGCTAAGCGAAATTCTTGCAAGGCCCAGAAAGCACATAACTCTCATATCATGTCTTGCTTTTAAAAATATTTTAATTTTCTATTTAGACTCTTATAAAATCAGAATCGACTAAAATGGTCTTCATAACCCCTCGTATTATCAGGAATCGGTCATGTCCAGTTGAATGAAGTCTTTTCGAACTAACAAATCACAGCACTAAGTTCAAAGCCATTCAGCAGGCCCTCAAAGACAACTCATCAAGTCGATTGCAATCCTTCAGGTATAGCTCACTAAATCATTCATATTTCATAGACCTTCCCAATATCTTCAACATCACTGAACTTCAGCAAAACTACTTTTTCCTGTTCAAAATTTACCATATTCTTTGCAAATAATACAGACGCAATAGACTCCTTGTTAAAATACCCCATAGGACAAAATATATTCATACTCTTTTCTAGAAACAATTAGTTGAAAAGTATGACCAACTTAACCAGTGCCATCACAAGTTCACAACCACCAAAAACCATGCACGTATAAAGACCAACAAGTTCCTTACTCGGAAAACAATGTAGGGTAGACTAAAATCTTCTTATCAGAAATATTAACATAATACACCAATATCACCCAAGCGGGGTAATAATCTATAGTATAAAACTTGCATAAATTACAAAATAAATTGCATGCACCAGGAAACTGATTTTCATACTGACATCAAGTAGCACAATATTTAACATATTATGAGTCCTATA
Source organism: Corrigiola litoralis (assembly GCA_901111285.1). NCBI lineage: Eukaryota > Viridiplantae > Streptophyta > Magnoliopsida > Caryophyllales > Caryophyllaceae > Corrigiola > Corrigiola litoralis. The sequence continues at coordinate 16,293 of CAAKMY010048962.1, read as the reverse complement.
AGACTGCTGAGGCAGATCCTTTAGCACAGTCAACCACAATAGACAGAACCACATTAAAGGTGTTCACAGCAAGATATTCCAATCCATTAAATGAGTAATCAAAAAGAAATATAAGAGGACTTGTTGAACATGAACCACAAAAAAAAGAAAGCCTACAGGTGACCACAAAAACTGCTACATATTGCTTTTGACGCTGGAAATCCTTGTCAAGAAATGGAGCCAGAAGAAACAAGGTATCAAACAAGGTCTTCACGTAAAATTGCAAGAACTACTAACAATCATCTCAACATACATATAAAAATCTGAAGCTTAACTAAGAAGACTTGGGAACGTATTGCTGAAATACCACTTGAAATTCTAACAAAGAAGATAACAAATTTTAAATTGTTTACAGAATACTCTTTCAGATTGAAAAATGCAAAAGCATCTGGACAACAACGCACAACTGCAATGTAGAGATTTAGATAAACATAGCCCCATAGAAGAGAAATCAATATGATGATGTTCAGTGCATGCCACGAGCTCAACTAAAATGTAATAAAATAAGAATATGAAAATCTAAATGTCTCACCATAGAGGTGAAGTGCCAAGCTATCCCCAGCGACATAATCTGATAAGATAAGCCTCTCCTGTTCTCTGGGACCCCAGTAATAAGCTCGCACTGGCACTATATTAGGATGCCTCATTGAACCAATCTTTTTGACTTCCTTTGCAAATTCTTTCTTGTGCTTGACCAATCCCACCCTCAGCCACTTTACTGTTAACATCAGTCCACCCTCTAGGGTAGCCTTGTACAATGTCCCATGGTTGCTTCGACCAAGAACTTCAGCTGGAGCTCGAGACAACTGCTCAGCTGTGAATGAAAGTGATGCATCCAAGAAAAACAGCTCTCCGGCAAATCGATCAGGTGAGTACACATCCAGTGTCACTGGTTGTTCGGATGCCTCAAAGAAACGAGGTGAAGATGACAATGGTGAACCCGGGGGAGACTTCGTTGCTGATGTCACAATGGGGTTATGAGGGAGATGGGGGTTCATGTAAGAAGTAGTAGACCTGACTGCCTCAGGTGCAATATCTGTCACGTGTTCAGCCTGTCCTGACAATGACCTTGAATTTGGAGTCAGCAAATGATCATTTGAGAAACTCAATGATGTTTGGGAAGGCTCGGTGCCTGCATGAAATTTGAAGCGTGATGGCCGAGTAAATATTCCAAATTTAACATCCCTCGCAGCTGTTGCATCATCGAATTTGCACCTTACATGAAACCCGTGAAATTGGGCACGATTATAAGCTATTAAAACAAATGCAATCATGAGAGCAGCCCCAATTGAGGCAAGAATAATAGCAACCCTGATGTTGCCCTTTGAACTGTGATGCTTGCCTCTATCAGAAAAATAATTAGAACCACCATTTCCTGATCCTTGAACATTTGGAAGAATTAGCTTCTCGTTTCCAGGATGAAACGAACTCGGTGGAAAGTTTCTTAAACTTTCTGGGAGGAAACCTGACAGATTGTTATAGGTCACATTCAATGACTTCAGGCTTGAAGGAAGCTTGCCAGGTAAGTGGCCTTCAAATCGGTTATTCGACAAATCAAGGGACTCTAGTCCTTCAATGTCTTTCAACGAAGAAGGGATATGTCCTGATAGACCATTTTTCGCAAGATTCAGCAACTTCAGCCTACCAAAGAGGGAGCCTATATCTCTAGATAGATCGCCTTCTAATGAATTGTTAGAAAGATCCAAGGATTCCAAGGGTGCAGAAACAGGCTGCACCAAGAGCTCACTAACCTTAGATTCTGGAAAGGGAATCTTTCCGTTGAACTGATTTCCAGAAAGATTAAGGTCCATCAAATTCAGTGAAAATAAAGCAGGTGGAATAGACCCAGCAAAGGTGTTGATGCTCAGGTCAAGCTTGGACAGTTTTGAGAACTGGAACCAATCAGAGGGTAAATCACCCGTCAAGAGATTATTACTGATTCTCAGAGTAGTCAACCCTGATGATTGAGACCTGAACTCTGGGAAGTTGCCAGTCAACCTGTTTGAACTCAAATCAAGGATGTCCAATGTTGTTGAGTTTATACCACCAATAGGACCTGTTTGAAGACGAAGGACGGGTTTCAAACAAGCTCATAGTGAAAAGAAGGGATCAACAAAACATTAAATAAACCAACAAGGCAGATAGCTCAATGCAGGAGGACCATATCATAACATCGGGGAGATGTATAAACTCACGCTATTCAAAGTTTAGTTTATTAAGTATCATTGTATGACTAGGGGAAGAAAAAGGTTCTGACATTTTCAATGACCTTCAGACACCACTTGGCATTCACGAAACAACACAGAGTAAAAATCAAACCAAATACCACGCAAGCTAAGTGCTTCAGATTTCTGACCCCGAAAAGACAGGCTCCTATAGTCCTTGTACTAAATATTCATAACCACCAAGACTTAGACACACGTAACTAATTGAAGAAAAAGAGGATCCAATGCAACACATTCAGTTTCAGCGCTCTCTTTCCATGTACAGTTCGATCCTACATCCCTCAAATCTCGACATCCTTATTGCTCAAAACAACTCCTTAGTACTTTAATAACAACCTTCATACAAGCAAAACATCACCTAATGTGTTTGTGAATCCCACCACTGGTAGAATTATCAACCTTGATAAACACTAGAATACTGAGAGTCTCTCATCCAACACCACCAACCATTAATCCCAGGCTACAACTCCAAAAAAAATCATAGAACAGTTAGTTCTTAAATACCTCATAGAGTAAACCCAATACCATGCAAACTAAATACTCTAAACTTCTGACTCCAAAAGGACAGGCTTTTCTATTCGTTACACTAAATTGCTTTTCTAGAGGGATCCGCCACTAACAAAAAGGTCGTGAAGTCGTGAAACCACCACGGGTAATGTTATCCATCTCGACAAACACTAAAAACTAGTCCACAAATTAATTATTCTTATTAGCACAATAAGTTCCTAAATACATCAGAAGCCTATAATGTGAGCAAAATAGACCGTAAAACCAACACAACTATACAATAAACAATCCACGTTCTAGATCCTTACGAGGACAATAACATGGAAACACAAACAAGAACCCTTGTAATTCTCAGCTGGTACCACAAACCCGACATTTACAAGCAACATATTGCATTACAATGCCACCACATAATAATGCACTCAAACATCCACAACGTTCCGAATAAAGCAAACTACAATGATCAAGCTCATTGAAAGATCTCAGCTCAAATTCAACAATCAAACTCACCAGAAAAGCCATTCCCACTAAGATCAAGCTCAACCAAAGGGATCAAACTGGTCAACAACTCGACCGGAACCTGACCAAACAACTGATTATTCCTAACCCTCAAGACCCTCAAATTATACATCCCCACGAACCCCGGCAACTCCCCACCAATGACATTATCCCCAACATCAAGCACCTCCAAGCTCTTAAACAAGGCCAAAGTCTCCCCCGAAAAAAACCCCCCACTCATCAAATTCCCACTCAAATTCAAATGCTTGACCGTATTCCCCAACGACGAAACATTCCCCACGTCCCCCGGCAACCCCCCACTAAAGCTATTGGAGCTCAAATCAACAAACTCCACATTCCGCAACTCGGAAAAAAACACCCCCACATCCCCCCACAAGGCATTCCTACTCAAATCCAAGACCCTAAGCTGCTGCAGGTTCCTCATTCCCCCCGGATACCCCCCCTCAAAGCGATTACTCGACAAATTGAAATACTGCAAGTTCCACAGATCATGAACCCTATCCGGCACCCGCCCAATAAACATATTCTGACTGAGATCCAAGCGCTGCAGGCCGCTAAGCGAACCCAGCTGCGGAACGAGCCTCCCCGTAAAGTAATTCCCACTCAATGACAACACCTTCAGCATCTTAAGCGATATCAAGGTGCTGAATTTAATCTCCCCCCGGAGACCCAGACCATCCAGCTCTATCCCAGTCACTGCCAAAGCTGACTCATCGGAGCACGATACGCCGTGGAAACTATTCGGGCACGAGTCCACATCGGACGCCGTGGCCACAGCGGTTGAGTTCCATGTAGCCGTTATTTTCTTAGTGGGGTCCACTTGGATCCCCTTCTTGAACTCCAACAACGCCCTTACTTCGTCCAAATTGCTGAAAATGGGTAGGAAATTGAGGATTAGGAAAATTAAAATTAGGTGAAATGTGGGGGTGTAATTGGACATAATTGATGGGTTTGTGGGGAAATTAATTGAAGGGCATTATTAATTTGATGGAAATTGGGGGAATTTTGGGGGAATTGGGGGGATTGGGGAAATTAGGGTTTGTGGGGAAATGTAAAGAAAAGAGTAGAGTGAGGGAGTGAGGGAGTGAGGAAGGACAGAGTGTAAAGAAGAGACAGTCGCACTGTCCGACTGTCGTCGAGTCTCACACTTTTGCTTTCTTTCTTTCTTTCTTTGTTTACTTTGGTTTTTCTCTATATTTGCGCCTTTTTTTCTTCTTCTTATGGAAATATATGGGAGACTTTTTAGGGAGTGGATTATGGTATGGATGTTCCATTTTTGAATTGGAAATTATTACAATAAATCATCATTACAATTTACATTGAAGGGGTTATTTAGTAGTATTAGGGTGTGTTTGGTAAAATTGACTAAAAAGGTGACTGAAACTTGAAAAGGTAGCTGAAATCTTATCAGGTGACTGTATTTTTTTCTGGGTTTCCCAAATAGCTTATTATTTTAGTCACCTTAAATATATTTCAGGTTGTGTTACCAAAGAACCTTGAAACTTAAGGTGGCTAAAATTTTGGTCAAATAAGGTAAACTAGTTAAATAAGGTGACTGAAATGACTTACCAAACACACCCTTAATAATGTAAGAAAGATTCGAATTTGGAATAACCCTTTACTAGACCTCGCAAAAAGTGAAACGATGCGAAAACTCGACAAGAAGTAAGCGGGTTCATATTGAGGATTTTCACCCAATTAAGTACTCTCTCCGTCCTAGAGAATTCTCCCCATTTGCTTTTGGACCAAAGATTAAGGAGAAAAAAAATTGTGAGAGGAGAAATGTGGCCCACCATCACATGAGGGTGTTTTGTTACATTTTTGTGTGTTACTCCCTCCGTCCCAATAAATTGTTATTATTTGCAAGTTGCATGTGAGAGAAAATTTAAACAAATGATAACAACCTACTGGGACGGAGGGAGTATTATGTATCAAAGATAGGAATACGGGGAATTCATTGGAACACTCAAAATGGGAAATGGGAGGAATTCACTGGAACGGAGTGAGTAGTTCGGTTGACATGAACAATGCACGAAAATTTAACGGGTCGGGTTAGGGTTCCGGTGCGAAACTTGAATTCAACACAAATTACCCGCTTATTATAAAAAAAAAAAACATTTTAAAAAATCGGAATAAGCCAAATATTTCTAGTCGCATACTTTACCTTCTTTATACATGACCACTGACCTACATGTGTAAGCAAAATTGAAGATTGTAACCAAAATGTTTGATTTTGCTTTAAAATTACTAAGAATGGTGCAATCCGACAACGCAACACGAACCCAACACGAATTAAGGTGAAGTTGTGTTAGGGTTGAAGGTTTTATGACCTATTAAACTTGACACGACATGAATCAGACACGACCCATTTGTCAGGTTTACCCTCAACCAAGTTGACCTCTCAACCATTGGGTCGACCTTGTTCCTCAAAACATCTAATTTATTTAAAAAGAGACGATCTCATACAAAACTTTTTTGTGTCCAAATAGTCGTTTATGCATCTATTTTTTCAACTAGAACTCGTGAAATTGAACTGAACTTAACTGGATCACAAAAAGTTTGTATTTTTGAAGAAAAGATTGCTGAAAAAGTTTGTATTCTTTATGTCAATAGTCTAGTGTATAAATTGATCACTTCCATACATCGTGTTCAAAAATGGTTTGATCTCATGTTTTATCAAGCATGACTGCATCATGGGTCTAAAACTCGGAGATGTTTTTGTTTTAGATATTCATATTCATATATCTAGGTGTTTGAAAAACATAACAAACGAATAGATAATGGCATATACAAGCGGGCCCTCGTCTCCACATGCAAAAATGCAATTGCAACGGATTCAACGGCGTGAATAGGCGTACTTTATTTTGTTCTCTTCTTTGGTCTCTGTCAACTATCGTCTATCATCATGTCTCTTGCACCATGTCTGGGTTGTTCGTTAATCACTTTTGCATAAGAGTAGTGCTCTACAATTATACTACCCCTAGGCCTATCCCTGCAAATGGCCAAATCAAACCCCTGCAAAGAATAAAATCATATCGGTGATTACCCATCAAGCCACCCACGTACTATTCTACTGCATGAAAATTATGCCAATTGATTATTTTCAATCAGCTATATTTCGTTGGTGTTTTTTGGTCCAACAAAAATAGTTGGAGTAGTCCTTGTAGCTAGAACACATTACAGTCCAATAGTTTTTGGTTTAGACAATATGGTTTGGTTTTCATTCGAACCAGATAAGATTATGAGTGACAAAATTATGTCTTCCTTTTAAATACTGACACTCTGTATTCCCGATCAAGACCTCTCATTAATATTGAACATAACCCTTACCGTATCACGTTTATACATCATTTTGTTCACGTAGAACAATATTTTCTTTCTGCAAATGAACGCGCTCGTCCACGCTCAAGGAACCACATAATAGCTAAAAGCACACTGCGTCGGGTTGTCTTTGCGTTACAAGTTGTAAAAACAATTAGATGACCAATTATTAACCAAATGTTACTCCCTAATTAAATAAACACAAACAAGAACTTGTTGCAATACAATAATTGTACCTTTTATGGGCAAAGAACATGCATTTTATCCACATCCGACATACTTCTTGAGAAATGCAAAGGAGGTGATTCATTGAAATGGGATTTGCCCTTGCACCTGGGGTTCAGCTTACCTGTCTCCCTAAATTACTAGAATTTGATTAATTTGGTCAAGACGACTATAAACGCGACAACTGTTTGAGTGCAAATTTGGATCCAAGTTATTTGGGAAACTTCCTTGCTGCTGCTGACAGAATGCTTCGATACGAGGATCGTATTAAGCAATTTCATGACAGCATTATTCTATTGTTATAAATACTACGGACGTCCATAATACTACTGCTACTAGTCTACTACTACTCTTTAAGATACATGATACATAAGGTCATAATGTTAATATGGAGTACAACGAAACATGCCAAAGGTCTATAATTATTAAGAGTAAGCCAACTGAGTCTTAATGTTTTATAATCATTGTAATCATACCATTATCCTGTGGTGTTTCACTTTTTCTGACCTTAAGTCTGAACGAAATTCTCCTTTGGTGACGTTATTGGAAAAGGAAGAATTCTACCACTTTGATATAATTGTTAAATTGGAACCAATGAATGTTCTTGTTTGCATCTCCCTCTATGGCTTTCAATTTAGTATGAATGGAATATAATTTAAACATAAAATACAGTTGATTCGAAACATACTGCAAAGATTAAACTATCTATGAATGGAACTGCTAAAAGGCAAAGCTTAGAGCATAGAAACAAAGAGATACAGCAGCGGCACTAGCTCTGTGTAAGATTTTTTTCCAATGGTGAGCAGACTACTGACATAGAGATACACACACTGACACGCACAAAAGCTCTGTAATTGAAACAATGATGCCCATGCTGAACATCCAATCTTTGAATAGTAAATAAAGAATTATGTCATTATCATCCTCGACTTTTAGGTAAAAAAGTTAGGAGCAACGAGCAAGAGGACAAACAACAGCTAGATAAAGGTGACCTCAAAACTTTGGTCAAACTAGTCCCTAGGCCTTGAGCTGATCAGCTCTGCCGAGTCCAAAAGCAAAACTGACATGAGGAAGAACAGCTACAACAATTCAATTACTGAAGATGTCAAGAGGGAAATAATACAACTTGAACAAGAAAATAGACACAAAAGGCAAATGTGTCGTCCGTTATTAAACTTCCATACTGTTGATATGGTATTACAAATTTACAGTAATTTTATTTCATTACATACAGTGGCCTTAGGCTAGAAGAACTAGCTCTACTAGCTTCTCAGCTTTCTGAAGTGTAGCATGTGCTGTAAAAGCATGAATGAAATGTCCCGCTTTGTTATACCGACTCTGGATATTACAAGTACATCTTTTTACAAGTTGTACAGTCTATCTACTGTAACCCCAAAGGGGACTTTTTTTACAGTCTATCTACTCTCAGCAACAATGCGAGGATGCCACTAAAGCGGCTTGAAGTCGATGGAACTGCAGATATAATAGAAGTTCCAGAAAAAGTGGAGATAGAATTCACCTAAAAATCAGCCTTCATGGTAAATTTTGAGGGGAACCTCCTGGGACTTGCAAACGAATTTGGCTACTCCATATATACTCATAAATCGGCGCAATCCAGTCTGAAAGTGAGCTGTGTTCAAAAATTCTGTGAAGAGATCTTAAATTAGAGCGATTGCATTGAAAAGGTGCCTCGCACTCTACCGTTAGCTCCATTGGATATAGCTTTACTGTGAAGGGGCTGATTGCCCATCAAGAGTTGAGAGATGAACACTATGATGCGTTCACTGACGGCTATGATCATGAAAACAGTGCGCACGTGCATGACCACGATGGCACGACCTATGAGACATTTTTGAACAGCGATGTCAGGCAAGATTTCAAAGTTTGAGAAGAATCACCGGCATAGTCTGAATACAAGGATATAGCAATCATCAACATGTAAAGGAAAATGATCAACAACGAGAACCCAAACTATGTTCCCTGTAGTACTCAATAGTTCTCCAAATATTTAGATAACTCAGCTTCGATGAAATAACAAGATATTAGCACTCTTAACAAGATAATATACTTGTAATATTCCAAGTCTAATAGAAATATACACTAGCAGGATCATACGGTCTGAAAGTTACACCAAGGAATATACGTTTCGACCCAGTTCCTCTGGCTACAATATTAAAATGTAACATATGTAAGAGAGAACAATTTAAAAATATCCACTCACCTCCTGTTTAAGCAGTTCCTGTAATTAACCTCTCTCTTTGGTCCAACTTCTTGACCTTAAGTACACCAATTAAAGCTTGAAGGCCAAAAAGTGCACATACAGTGTAAGCAGCAATTGCAGGCACCTAAAACGAGCAGTAATTTCAGTCATGAAATTCTGATATTTCTAATGAACGGGTATGCGAAGCAAAGAATGGAAACAGGGCCACTTACTCGAATTGAGTGGAGATACAAAATTGTGGCCAGGTTGACCAAGGTGCCAGAAACTATAGCCTGTTAACATTATCAGATAAAGATAAGATTATTACTCACTACCATGCCTGATACCAAACCAAAAAACATAAATAAAACTTCAAGGCATCCCCATCTCACCCTGTTTAAGACTAGCCACGATAAGGCTGGGTTGAAAGGAGAGGAGCCCGGTTCAAAGAGTGAAAGCCTTACATAAATTTTATACTTTTAAGGTTATTAGAATTTTACTGTCACTTAGTTAAACTAAATATGCTCACAAATATATGGGAAAAATTATTCAGCCAGATGACTCACATTTCCTATTGTTGACTGAACTGCTGCTACGCGCTGAAAAGCCCTCTCAGACTCCAGAGTTTTAACACGAAGCTTCAAGTCCCCTTTTTCCTATTAGACAAATATAGATGTCGAGAAAACAGAAGGACTTCAAAATCAGTTAGATATCTATGTCAGTGAAGATCAGTGAGGATAGGACAAGTGGATAACTACCAGCCGTTCAATAATATCTGCGAGCTTCTGAACTCTATCCGCCTGTCTAAACAAGTTGTAGAATGCACGATTTTGTCGTTCCCATCTTTTTTGGAAATCCTACAATAATACGAATCCGACAGACATTAGAATTGCATCACACTTTGCAAAAGTAAAGAAAAACCTTTTAATTGGCTGTCATTAAGAGCAATGCACTTAAGAATTGTACCTTCAAAACAACTTCAACACCAGCTTCACGGAATTTCAGAAGTTCCAGTGCATAGCTAGAAGATAACATGACATGCATCAGCATTCACATTTAACATAATATAACTTCCCATCAAGCTCAAATATTCGAAAAGAAAATATCATAGAAATTCAATAGACCCTTACGGTTTGGCTATTTCAGTAATATCAAATCGAGGGTCAAGTCCCTTTCCGATACCATCTAAAACTGCAATTTCAATCAATACAAGTGTTTAGGCTTAAGATTCAGTTGACAACACAAAACACAAAAATCATAAACTTCATATCAAAGTACCAGAAAATGCTCTGACAACAAATGTGAATGTTGCAGGAAATCTAAAAGGTTGATCTGCAGCAATCGACAACAAATCTTCCCCTGCAAAGTAAAGCCCAACGGTAGTCATAATTTAGCAGCGTAGAACCCATTTCAGCAATAGTTATATGGATAAACCGAGAGAGCTTCACTGTTAGACAGTTGTGTCCCAACTCCTGATTTTAAAAAATTATCAACACAGTGGTGAAAAGGTTTAAAGGCCAAAGAGACGTCTCTATATGATAATTTCCGGAAGCAGTATGGAGATGCTAAATTTGGAAACCATAGGGAGCAGAGTGATAGAAAGATCTGTTTAGCATAAAGCTTAAAGTGTTGCTGTTGTAAGCTAGTAATATGACAATAACATGCCAACCAATTGATGCTTATAGCTAACACACCCAAAATATATCATCAAAATGGATAAAATGTCCATTTAGTAGTCCCATTCTGAATAAATACAGCTTTATAGGCAAACCATGTTGAAGTTTGTATGCTATTGCACTTGATCATTACCTATTGCAGCTAACCGCTGCTTTTTCTTCTCAATTTTCTCCTCCTTGCTTAATGGTTTTTTAAACCCAAGTTCTGCTGCTGCAATTTCCTTCTCTTTCCTCTGTGCTGCGAGACGCTCTTCAAAGCTGCATAAGAAATATACACGATATTACAACAACAGAACTTAAAACATGTTAGATCTTCAGAGCTAACTTATACACAAAACTATCTAATAGACAAAGATACTTCAACTTTGGAATAGACTGAGCATCTTTTTAGGAATAATGCCTAGATATTGATGCTAACTAACAGGGCGATCTTCCTGATTGACTATCCAATATCATAATAAGAAGCACAGAGAAGCGCAGACAGTATTCTATAGTTTCAACGCCATAATGATAAAGAAGGGGCACTGTTGTCCTATAGCAACCAACACCGGCGTTTCAGATGACTATCAAAACCGAAAAGAATTGTTATAAATTCTAATCCACCTATTAAGACATTCCCCTACCACAGCCAGTGAAAAGTACCTGTTAAGGAAGAATTTAGCAGTTCTTCTGACAGCGGTCATATCTCCTGTAGGTACCAGAACACCCATTTGGACCATAGCTTGAAGGACCTGCCAGCAAGGTAAATAAGAAAAAAAACAAAGATATTCACAAAGCTTGACCCTCACCAAAAGAAAAGAAAAAAATCTTGACACTCAGATAGGAATTTGTGAAAACAGTATATATACACAAAGCTGGAATCAAACCTTCTCAGGGTCCTTCTCATAGACTCCATAAAATGCCTCAAGCAAGCCCTCTCTAATGTTTGGACTGATACTGCAAAGTGTGATGATTCCATTTGTAAAATATAAAGGGCAATTCAACAATAGACGGACAAGACATGCAACACAGTTAATTACCTTCCCATCATGCCAAAGTCATAAAATATTAGTCTACCACCATTCACGTCATCAACTGCAATATTCCCGGGGTGCTGCCAAACATGGAAAGAGCTACCATTATAAACCAGCATCAATTACGATATAGAGCTTAAAACTTACAACCGCCACTTTTTAGGACAAGATGCAAGAAGAGGACTACGAGCCTAAAAACCACCCATGACTAGTAATAACAGGAAGATGATAGCTTCATTAGCCATTGAGCATTTCACTCATGACCAACAGCACATATCAGGCTGTAGAGTGTAGAGTCTTCTTTGATAGTATCACGCTGTAGAGTGTAGAGTCTTTTTTGATAGACATCTTCCTCAAAGGGGAAAAGCCATACATATTCCTAGAATTTGTGACTCTATGAGCCTATTAGTTATCAAAAGATATACTCACTGGATCAGCATGGAAAAAACCATGTGTAAGTATTTGCTCCAAATAAGATTCAACAGCATAGCGACCCAACCTGTGGAAGACAAGACCCATGATAACGCAAATAGTGGAAAAGCAGATGCGTTGTAGGCATTCAAGTAAAAACCCATTTCATACTAAGTGCTACAAGATAATGTTACTATGTTAGCCATTCCATCCTGCCTGCGAAAAGAATACCTTTTGCGATCGACGCCCAATTGATCTAATGCTTGAATCCTGTTTATTTTGATTCCTGGGACATACTCCATCGTCAGAACCTAAGATCGAGGTACAATATGTCAATATAACGCGCTGACGAAGATCTTCCACCCCTCACCCCCCGCTTGTATAAAAGGAAAAAAAGAATGAGTAACAAGGATGCCAAACCTGTGGTGTAGTATATTCCCAATATATATTGGGAACTTTGACATAATCCATGTTTCTGAAATTAGCAGCAAAAAGCTCCGCATTAGCTGCTTCCTTTGTGTAGTCAATTTCCTGATTATTTTTACCATTAGCTAATAAATTTCAGTGATGTAAATGTACCAACTAGAACAAACATGCAAACCTTACAGATGAAAGAATAACTGAATCTTGTGTACCAGTTGTAACAAAGTAAAAAGAGTCCATAGGAGCAACTTTTCACATTTGGATTACAATGAACAAAAGGATCTCGTTAAACTGTTCTTAATTCCAATAATGTTAGTAGGTCCTGTCAATTGCCTATCCAGTTGAGGGTCAACCAAGAATAACCTGTTTACAGATGCGGCTAAAAGAGCTTCTTCTCTAGAGTATGGTTAAGGTTGCACACATCCGACTACCCACACTCACCCTAGGAGTTAGCTTCGTTACAAAAGTAAGGGTATAATACTTAACATCCATATTCACTCATCAAATCCAAGTTCAAACATGACAATCTTACAATTCAATATGAAGTAGTTCAATCTCTGGGTGCCAAAACTTAATCTTCTGGAAGACAGCAAATGCTCATTTAACTTCAACTCCAGCTGCAAGTTTATCATCACACATGGCGCATTTCTCATTGTCAATGTATGTTAAGGTAACCGTTCTCAGCTATACCACTCATATCCGACACATCTTTGTCTCTGGATTCGCAAGCACACAATATATTTAATAACCAACTTAAGCCTAAAGACCATTGCACTCAGCAGCCATGAAAAATATCGACGCGACTCTAAATTTAAGTAGATTTTCATTCCTTGAGCCTCGGAGATCATTATTCAGTCACTCAAGTCTAAACAATCCCTAGCTTCCATATGATATATTGCAAACCTTAAAAGAATCTTACACATAGAAGATGAAAAGCATTTGTCCCTTTATATAAAAGAAAAGAGTTCACAAAAGATCATAAGTTGGAAGACAACCTGGTACAACACGCTAGCGCACTCATCATAAATTGCAACCCAGTCCCTCTTTGCACCATCTGACTTTGGGTCAATCTTCTGAAGGTATTCAGCTATTACCTACAAATAAATGAAAATGATTATACAACATGAAATCAGACTATCAAATCCCCAAAAAACCTGTCAAATTGGTGAAAACATATATCCTTTTCATGGTTACTTTTCTTCTTTTTGGTGAAGGCGGAAGCAGGGTTTGAACATGATTAAAACTTGTCTTGAGTCTAGAACAGACTGGTCAGCCATACATTGATTTCAGCAGATATATATACTTTTTCCCTATTCTTTGAAAGAATAAAAATAACTACCACTAGGACATAACTAAGGACCAGATTGTTGCCTATGCTTTAACTCCCATCAGATACCGAAAGTATGTATTCTTTTCGCGTTTAAAGCACACAGACTCAGAACAAAGATCATGCTATAGTTCAAGTGGAATAAATGCAGAATTAGCACATTCAGGAAGGCAAAGCACTAGATAGCTACAATTAAACCATCAGTTTTATATCATCCTAACAGGCATTGTCGCCACTAATGTTATTTCGGTAACTAATTTACTCCTTTCTATTTTCAGGAGCTCAAACCACACTTGTTCACAAGAGGTCAGTGTTTCACGTTAAGTAATCGAAGAATCAAACCAAGTTAAAGGCTGAAACTTGAAAGGATTAACAACTGTAATATTAAGCATCAAACTGATAGCAACCGAAAAAAATGTAAAGAACCAACCCTTAGATTCTTAAGATCAATATCAAACAGATCCTTGAGCCCAGGTCTCTGTACTTTAATTACCACTTCTTGTCCCTTTAGTCGTGCTCGGTGAACTTGACCTGCACAGAAAATATCTTATACTGCTATTCCAAACCTTCAATTGGTTAGAATAGATTTAAGCAGGTATAATGCTTACCAAGACTTGCCGCTGCTATGGGCTCAAAATCAAAGCGCTCAAAGACATCACTTGGAGGAGCTCCAAGCTCCTCTTCCACAATAGATACAGCTGTCTCGGATGGGAAAGGAGGAACTTGGTCCTGCATATAGATGGAGGTTCTGTAAAGAACAACTTAAAATAGAAAACACTTCGCCAAAAGTAGTGAGACAATAAATTAAGTTGTTCCCACTGTATCGTTATATCCCTTGTTTTCCCTATGCACATCTATATGAACCTTACATAGGTTTTATACTATAAAAAATTTTACTCTACATATTTTCGCAATCAGCATGAATAAATATGAAACCGTGAAAGTATTCTAGCTGAGATTACAAGAATGAGTACACAAGCCCTGCGTGGAACTCGTCAATGATAGGGTCCAGGAAGCTTAGATCTAACAAGCCTTGCTTGTAGCTAGTCTCAATTATCAGAGAGGCAGCTTGTGAAGACGAGAGAAAAACATCATATGCAAAGAAGGAAGTATTGACTAATAAAAAACATATTATTCAAATGAATGTTATTACTAATTTCATTATTATCTATGAACAAACTTTCATTTTCACAGAAGGAGAAAATAGAACAGAACAGTATCAGGGTGTTTCTAAATGATTTCTCAATCTCATCCAGATGAAGACTGACCTGAAGTTCGGAAAGTTGATCAACATATTCTTGAGCAAGAATATCTACTCTTGTGGAGAACTGCTGTCCAATTTTTATGAATGTTGGACCTAGTCTCAAGATGCTTTCCTTCAGCCACTTTGCAAGAACTATCCGCCTCAGCCGCTTCTTCTCGTCAGTCATCCCGCCTGCAATTCAGAACATGTTGATTTGTACATTAGCAGACAAAGCACAGACTAAAACACAAAGGGAAATGAGAAGCATACTTCTAGAATATATGGTGTTTTATAGCAAAACCACTCTGTTCAAACCACCAGAGTATTCCCAGGACTAGAGAAGACTTCTATAGTAGCAATTGACTAGAATCACTATTGTACTATCAGGAGGCACTGAAGCCAAAAGGTAGCACCTCAGCTTCTTCAGATAGTTTTTAGAGAAACTGGCAAATTATAAGGACGTAACCTACAAGAAAACAGGGTTTGCAAGAGGCATGATGTGGCTAGAGAAGATCTGGGGTCAGGAATGCAATACAGGCCTATTAACAGAGAATCAAAATCGATTATTCCAAATCACTGCAAACAAGAAAAGACAGACCAAACTCCTTCGTCCAGTTGCATGATTACATGATCAGCCCAAACATAACAGAATGAATTCAAGTGTTTTTTACCCTTATAAGAGAACTTCTGATTGCTCAACCAAACTCTGAAGACGAACTTCAGAACAAACCCCCAAATTTCTAAAGTCCTTTGTATTGTTGAGTATGTTTTAAACCTGCTCCAACGGCCTCCAGGAGCAACAGACACCTACAAAAACAGCTAACATCACATTACAACAGGAATAAGGGCATTAATGGATAGTAAACTAACATGTAGGTAAGCAAAAGAATGAAAAAATAAAAACATAAGTCGCATACAAACACGGTGAATAGTATACATTTACAAAGACACAAATTATAAAGATCTATATATTATAATTCAAAGAAACATATATTCGGTGCTACAACCATTCATTAAGCATACTTTTCTTGACGAAATGATTATATCCTTGAATTCACTCAATCCTATAGTTTCTCTTCTCACCTACAAGTACACTAATATGGACTTCTCTTCCATTTTTTCTTTTTTTTTTTTTGGGGGGGGGGGGGGGGGGCTGCGGGGGGG
>CAAKMY010048961.1:18398-42181 GCA_901111285.1 Corrigiola litoralis | reverse complement strand
TATATATATATATGAGGACTAGATTACAAGAGCTATAATAGTTCTTTCCCTTGCTGCAAAATAATTGATGTAGATAGATTTTATATATTTTATTATCATCAACTGTGAAATTCATGGATAGATCCCTAATAGTCATATATAGTACCGCCGCCGCCGCCATCATCAACAACAACAACAATAATAGTAGTAGTTTAAATACAGAAGGAAACCTGAACTAAACTAAAGTTAACTTATTGGCCAAATTTGCACACCACTCTACTTTAATTTTTAAGAAATAAAATGAATCGATCTTAATTTGTTAGAAACGATATGAATTGAACTTACTAGATTTTAATTGAACTAAAATTAGTTTCAGTTAACCTAACTTATTAGAATTAATTTATACCTTAACAGCTCGTTTGGTATGAGGGAGTTCAGGGTTGGGAATGGGATTTTAACTCCCAAAAGAGTCAACTCCCTTGTTTGTTTAGGTGGTATTGGGAGTTGAGGGGGGATTGGAAAGGGGAGTTTGGAGCCTCAACTCCCACTAATATAATACCAAGGGGGGGGGGGTTAATAGAAAGGTAGGATTGGGAGTTGAGAGTTAGTTTACAAAAACACCCTCACTTAAATACTCAACTATCCAATTCGCCCCTTTACTCTAACCTTCTTCTTCTAAAACGTAATAGCATTATATAGAACATCCTCCCTTTCTCTCATCATCCGTCACCCTGCTTACTCTCCCCCATACTTTTTCATCAGGTAAATTTTAGTTATTGCAGTTTTATTGAAAATTAAGATGTATTTTATTTTTTAGATTGACTTTATGCATGAACTTTCTGTCAGTTATAAAGTTATATGGGCATAATCTTTGTGTACGTAGCGATAATGTAATCGGCGCGAAACAATCAGCATGTCCATATGTTTGGCCTGTAGACAAATATTTACTCCCTTTTTATTTTGTATTGCATGTGTTGTTCATAAAGAATGTAATATATACGTACAACACAGGAGTAAGAAAAACCAATTAACTTAAAGCATGAGGTTTGCTACTCTACTGCTTATGAATAATAAATAATTTGGGCTCCAAAAAGTGTACTACTTTAATAAATGTTTTCTAGATGTGTGTAGTACAAGTTTTTATCGGACTCTTTAACTTGATTATATTTTATTTTTTACCTCACGAAAAGCCCGAGTGCCTTCACTTAGATTTTTGTTTTAAAAAATTATCACTATGAATAGAATTTTCAAAAGTATAATCGTAAATAGGTGATAACTGATTGATCTAAATGGAGTTAATCATTTTAAACACGAATCAAGAATATATAGGTTGACGCCAAATTACAAGTATATATACACTCGTGAAAGAAATGACACATCATGATAGAAAAACGGGTAAAAAAAATTGGTGTCAATTTAGTAAATATAGGTTGTCACCAAATTCACAAGTATAATGGTAGATACCCAACTAGATAGAAAAAATGAGAGAAAATAGTCAATCTAAAGTAAGGGTAGAAAAGTAATTCTCATATTAACTTCCCATTTCCAATACCACATACTAAACATGGGAAGTCAAATTCCTAACATATTCCCATGTCTATACCAAACAAGAAAATGGGAGTTAACAAATGATTTTCCACCACTCTACTCCCACTCAAATTCCCACCTTCAACTCCCATTCTCAATCCCAAAATATACCAAACGAGCTGTAAGGCTTTGTTTGGTAAAACTAACTGAAAAGGTGAATGAATATTAAAAAGATATTTGAAAACTGGAAAAATAACTGACAAATTAAAGGTGACTGGAATTTTCTGATTAGGTTTTTCATGTATGTATTTCAGCTAATATCAAACGACCTTAAAATTTAAACTACATGAAATTTACCAAACACAATCTAAGTACTAATAACATGAACTATAGAACCGATTACTCAAAACCAATCAGTTAGAAGTTTGAAGTAGAGCCAACCTAACAGACCTGATGACGGCCTATATATTTTTGGATATGGATTGGCCTGTAGTATGGTTTGATATTGTCAAACGCTCAAGCCAAATAGGCAATGTCAGCCAACAGCTGGTGTACACGTAGTTCCAGTTAGAATATTAACAAAAGATGACACATACTTCATTTGTCGTCACTCGTCATCCTACTGGACAACTGACGAGAGTTTTCTTCAAGATTTCTGGTCAGCCGTGGAGCCCACGAAACCACCTGTCATCATCCTTAAATAGAATACCGAACTCCTGTTTCTTTGTAATTGTACCTTCGGAGGGCTGATTTTTCAATTGTCATCACGTGCCTTCCTCCTGTGATGTAAATAATAATTTCCAAGTTCTCGGAGATGAGGAAATCATTAACAACAGTCTGCATCAATCCTATGAGAACTTTTTCTTTATAATAGATGATGATGCATGCAGTTAATTGTATGACTCTCTAATCATTAACGGCCTGAACTTAGATTTGGACCATTAGTTCTAATCTAGTAGAAATAAACTTGAGGTCATCATATAAAGTCATCAGCCACTCTATTTAATCGTCATATATTGCTTAAAGTTGCATATGTATTAAGCGTAAGAGTATAGAACTCCAAGTCATGTTAAGGACATCTAGTGCACTTCTGGATACACACAAAAAATTTCAACCATTGTCAACCTATTCCTTTATTTTATCCTTGTTACCTTCATATATTTTTCTTCTTCAAAATATTGATTGTTGTTCTTGGAAAATGTAATATAACAATATGTGTAAAAGCCATATATATGCAAGTATGCAACTATTAAAGTCATGATTCTAACACAAGTACTAAACTAAGTAGTAATACTTAGTTGTTAATTAAGTTAAACTTCAGGACGACTTTAATCTTTGTTTTGTTATAAAGAAAATTAATTGGTTTATGGGCAAAGATTTCCATACACTTTATGCATATTATGTGTTAGGACCACACCACAATATCAATGGAAGTTTTGACTATTATCATTGCACCAAAAAGCTGGAATACAGTTGCACCTTCCATGAAAGATCACATGCATTTCCAAAAGGTCCGTGTCATGTACTTGGTCAAAAGTGCAAGAAAACTAATTTTGAGACACCAAAAATTGTATAAGAAAAGTTTATGACAAGGATGATCTAGAAATTTCAAAAAAAAAAAAAAAAAATACGGAGTAGTATTTTTCATGATAAGTCAATAAATTTTAAGAACATACTATACTAAGCAAACAAAGGGGACAAGTTTGATATTAGTTGTAGTCTACTATCAATTTTTATAATTTTCCCCCACTGCCCTATTTGTTTCATAATTAATAATTACTTTGGATATTAATGAGTCGGTACCTGTAGTGTAATATTTTTTAAAAAGATAAGTAAATATCATTTCTATTTATACTGCTACTTGAGTTTCTACTAGCATAAAGTTAAAAGAAAAAATATTTCAACTGTTAATTACCATATCTACTTACGTACGCAGCAATACCTTATACGAACTCCTTAGCTTGTCCAATAGGCTTACACAAGACAAAATACTAACAAAGCAAACGAGAAAACATAGGAAAAGAACAGAAACATGCGCCCAAAATATAGATCTAATACACGTATGGCAGACGTTATCGTGTGACCAAAGCCATATAACAAAATTTTGAACTACCAAAGGCGGTGGGGAGTATATAACTGCCAAACGAGTTTCTTGTTCTGTTCCTCATAATTCTCTCCAAGCCCCCCTATCTCTATTTCACCTCCTATATATATTGGTCAAAGTTAAATCATCACTTTCTCTCTTAATAGCCTTAACTAGCAAGTTTTAGCTACCAACCCTTAATATATCTCAGCTCCCTTTGAAGTTCTTCGAGGATAATACATATCTCAAACATATGATCACATGAGACCAAATATATCTGACAGATATATAAGATGATGAACAAAGATCTGCATTCCACAAAGAAGAAGCATTGGTGGTCCAAGCTTAAGGCTCCTTTTCGCTCGAAAAAAGGTGTGCATACACTTAAATACATAATATGACACATATCTTGCAATCTTTAGTTTGATTGATTGATTTTGAATTTAATGAAACAGCTAGTGACTAGATGATCATGGGTGTTGTTGATTTTCTCTGGTTATGGTATGACTTGTTTAATATCATAGTTGTTGTTGCTGATATGATTTTGATATGTCTAATTTCTCAGGAAAATACGCAAAGAAAGACAAGGAGGAAGATGGCTTACGTAGGAAGCTTAATGTAAATGAGGAGTACAAGGAAGTGTTTAGAACTAAATCATACGTCGAAATTTGGAGCAAAGTTCAAGATCAGCTGAAAGGATCATCATCAATAGCAACACCAGATCACAAGCGCTCTCCTTTTTCTTCTTCTTCTTCGTCTTCTTCTCCGTTTTCCTCTTCGTCTAATCATCCTTCGACTTCCACACCGCGTCCTTTTTACATGCATCTGTCAGATTGCCTTCTTGAGCCGCGGCAAGAGACCGTGATGGAAGCAATAAAATCCTCGAAACTCAACAATCTTCTTAAGGACTATTTTGAAGCAAGCCTTGACGCCTACAATATATGTGAATTGCTCCTCAGAGGAATCCAAAAAACGCGATCCCATCACCGGCTTATCAAAAGGGTGATTAGGTTGTCTAAAGGAGGAGAGGAGATGAAACAATGTAATTACACAGCAGATCAATGTCATGAGATGGTGATCCAAGAATTAGCTTCCTTTGCAAGGCTAAGCAATCCTCTTTCAATGATTGTTAATGGTGCAGTGGACTTCAATCAAGTTCATGACGACCATGGCCATCTACTCCGGAAATTGACTTCAAGGAGAAGAAGAATCAGGCGCAGGGAAAAATTCATAAAGTTCTACAAAAAGGCAGCTGGCTATGGCTTTCTAATTTGTTATACTGTGCTTGCTGTTGCATTGGTAAGCCTTGCACTGCATAGCGTGGTAGGGTTGCTTGGAGTACCGGGGTTGTTACTGCCATTTTCTACGGGCGTGATCAAGAAAGTGGGTGGTGAAGGACTTAAGACGAGCTTCCTAGAGCGCCAGGGAGCTCAGCTGGATATCGCGGCTAAGGGAGCCTATATACTTATCAATGACTTTGACACAGTTGGGAGGCTCGTTACTAGACTGCATGACGAGGTTGAGCACAGAAAAGCGATTGCTGAAATGTGTGTAAGAAACAGAAATAGCCCAGAAGTGGTGAAGGAAGCTGTGAGGGAGTTCCATATGCACGAAGATGGGTTTGTTGACCAGCTAGAAGAGCTTGAAGAGCATATCTACTTGTGCTTCCTTACCATAAACAGATCAAGGAGGATGGTTATCCAAGAAATATTGGGCACTTGATTTGACAACGCGTACTGGTATTGGTACACAGTACACCCCTTACTTTCATCCTCGGGAGAGCTATGCCATTGGGAGATCATGTGGATGATCAAGAAAACGGTCATGATGCAAAGCTATAGCAAGAGAAGATCATGTTGAAAATCAACAACACTGCGATGATGACGATCTCTGTAAGAAAAATCGGAAAGTCCCATCTTCTGCTCATTATTGATTCTTTTGCAAGTACTCTTCAGGAGAACTTGAAGATAGGAGAAACATCTATTCTTGATTCTTTGCAGATTAGAGTGGAAGTTTAGATAGTTCGATCACTGATGTTCTGCACATACACAAACCAATTAGAGCAATTTTCCAATATGTGAAACCATTTCACAGAAAGACATTCTTTGTTATACTGAAACATTTTTTTGGTACTATGTTGAAAAATGAAGATCTAATCTTGAGCTCAATTACATTTTTATTTTCTTTTACAATGATTTAACAGTTGTAGAGCGTACTCTGTAAACTTTCCATTAGTTAGCATGCTGGAGTGCTGCACATCTGCACATCAGTTTGGATAAGCATAAATGTGATGATTCACCGCTGGTACTTAATACTCAACAAAACAGATACATGACCAGGAAAACGGGAGCTTTAATTGTTTTATTGTTTTATTGTTAATTTGAAAATTAATTTAAACTAAAAATACAACATCGATAATGTTACAGTGGGCATACAGCGATTTGACGCTGGTGGAACTCTCAGGGCGTAGTCCTAGGTCGATCTAATCTTACAGCCCGAACAATAGTTAAGAATACAAAGAGCTTGGCTCGGCAGCTTGGACCTGTAACAAGTCTGTAACCTGCTCCATGTAAGGTATATAGAAATTATGATCTGAAATAATATTTCCACACAGGTACACGCAACAAGATTATCAGCTCAGTTTCCTTAATTTTGTATACTCGCCAAAAGTCACGAGCGATTCCTTAATCTTCAGCCAGTCTGCTGGTCTTGGCATAATGATAGCAATGTAACCATCTCTATCAGCCTAAAACATGAGATAGAGGAGTAGTTGAATCAGAAAGCAGAAATTCCAACCTCAATAAGATAGGTAATTCAGTTCAAACAAGCTGGCTGCATACATGTCAGGAGGTCTAGCAATCGCCAGATAAACATTCAGCTAACTGCTAATCGTTATAATAAATCAGAACGACTCTGCTACCTTGCAAAGTTAGATAAAAGCATGGACTCTGTATGGCTAAAGCTTATGATTCCCACAGAGTAACGAGGCCAAGGAAGTTCAGTAAAGTGTCTTTTGTTAGAAAAAAACAAAAACAAAAAAACCCAATACGTAATCAGGCAGCGTCAGAGGAGAAGAATTCCCTTTTAACTACAAATTTACATATCGATTCGATTCGGCTGCAACAAAAAGGTTGGAATCTCTTTAAAGGCAGTAGCCTTAGCATAAGGCGAAGCTAGAAAAACTACCCTTTGTTAAACATATTCAACAGGATGAGGTTCCCGAGAACGGACAGGGGAATCATTCCATCCAAATGCACCAGTAGATAGCTAACTTTGCAAAAGGCACAATTATAAGCAATGTAGACAGGAGTTCAGCAAACAGAACAAAGTATGGGTTGGCTGTTTGAGTCACTCCTTTAGTCATACCCAAATCCAGAAGGTAATTTACAGGAACTCAACAAGCGATTTCGGACACATTCATTCACTGTTCTTCTAGGAAACCAATAAGCCTTAGCCAACACAGAATTACCTGGCTTGCTTATAAGGCAAAGCTGGCAACTTTGGATAAACTGCAGATGAAGGGGTTAAATCTAGCGAGCAGATGCATTTATGTGATAAGGCAGTTGAGTCACATTCTGATCTCTTCTTCGGATTTAATTTTGCTTCAGAGCTTTGCGAAGGAACATTTGGTTCGCCTGGAACCACAAGCAGAGATAGAAGCGTAAAGCGAAAAAGCCGGGAGGTTAAACGGCTGATAGTTTACAAGAAAAAGAAGGATCCTTATTCTAGACTCGGCAGAGCTGCACTTGTTACTGTCATATAAAGTAGTTGGCTTGAAAATAACAGGCGTGTCATTGAGGATAAATGTATTAATGTTCTAAGTTAGGAAGAAGGCTTTGTTTTGGTTAAAAATGTACTAATGTTCTAAGTCAGGAAGAAGGCTTTGTTTTGGTTAGCTAGTAGACTGTATAATCGTCATCCTTATCAGGCCAACTCTTCTTGCCAGTTTCTAGGCTACTATTATGGCTGTATTTTGCTTGACCTCATTTCTTACTTTCGCCTGGGACTGGGAGTATTGATACAACAATCATAACTTTCTTTGAAGATATACTTAAAATTATCTGACAATAATAGACAAGAAGTTCTGTGTGGATCAATTATTCTAAGCACCAATTCAAAAGCCTAAGCAGGCTCCTAAGTTTTCTTTTTGGTAGTTGCATTACTAGGCAGAGCAATGAGAAAATAGTGTGGCACAAAAGTAAAAGGTGATAATTTTACACTGCAAAGGTTGATTTTTCACATTCACCAACGTATAAGATGAGATGAAAAGAACCACTTCTAAAATAATTCAGTGCTATTATAATTATGCCAGAAGAGTAAGATTAGATGGAGTCCAAACCACATCAGATAAATAGAATATACATTAGGCATGAAAGCAAAGTACAATGAGCTTAGTCATACATCAAATATGATGATGATCATCAACGAAACAAAAAAAAAAAAGAGGCAAGCTCGATAGGCAAACATATTTTATTGTTCTCACCGATGTATTGAGCAATCCAGGGTTCTGAATTAATCTACTGTTGACTTCAAGCAATGACCCTTTAACACAACACCTGTTCAAGACATCGTAAACTCTAAACATAAAGGCAAAACAATGATGGATGAGGAACAAGCAATGATCCTACACAGTGGACGGCAAGTGATTACCTTACTACATAAGGAGTACCACCACTGAAGACATTGCATAAAATACTATCCGGTTGAAAGTGCTGTGCATTCTGCAGGCACACATTTCATCAAGTTAAAGCATAATACATGTATCAGAGTAAATTTCTGTCTTATATATAACATTTTTCCCGTTTCAGCATGATTCATCAATGCATTATCTATAGTTAACAAGTGAAGACAAGAAGGACCATGAGATCTTCAAGACTTGTAAAGCATACATATAAGATCAAGTAACAAGTGCTAAGAGATGTGAAAAACCAAACTCTGAAGTCCTGAACCACAATGCATCTATTACAAAGTAACCAAGAGAGGCTTGCATTACTCTCACCATAAAATTAGGTGCCATCACACCATTAGTGAAATATTTTCAAGTATCTGGCTGCATTCCACATGTTTGCCTAGACTCCAGAGTAGCAAAGTTCATTAGTAAGTCAATGGATTGAAAATATTTGGGAGACAACCATCAAAAGAAGCATGAAGGCTCTTAAAATTCTTAATTTTATACAGAACATACTTGTTCCAACATGCAGTATGAGCTACTATAATAAAGTTACATAGCAGACCGTTTAGGCTTTTAGGACTTTTCCCACTCCATGACTACCATTGAATTATTTAGGAGCTAAATTTCAGTGTTGTTATGAACAGAATTTAGTCTCAGTTCCTCGTATTTTTAACTTCCAATCAGGAGACAAAGAATCTGTGTGCTTACTGCTTCAAATTACTCAATAACAACAATGTGTTTAGGTAGCAACTAGCAACATCAGACGGGAATGGAAGAGAACGAGATAAAAGGGGAGGGGAGGGGAATTTGGAGTTAGTACTCTCCTATTTGGATGATAAAATGATGAGAGAAAGGTACAGCAGACAGACAGAGAGAGAGACTGTCTCCTCCCTTTCCCTTCCTTCCAAAGAGTCCAAACCCTCTCATCAGACAAACTAGAAGTATTTCAAATGCCTTCAGCATCGAATTGTTCAGTAAAGGGCTCAGTGCTTATTGAGTTATTGATGCCTCATCTTTCTAAATAAGGGTGCTCGACACCGAGCAAACTTAAATCACATTAAGTTGCTTGAAATAACAGCATTCACAAATCAACATAAGTGCAGCTTTACTTTTCCTTTTAAGCAACCAACAATTACCATTCAATCTGTCATGGACTGTCCAATACCACAGGTCCGAAGGGCAGGAATCTAGCTAAATCATACTACCTTCCTCCTATTTGGGCTACTATTTTCAAAAAACAAGCCAAGAGAAAGCATCTACTTGCAACAACACCGACTTGGTATGGATGCCACTAATCCACTACTAGGCCTTACCAGTTAGTAAAGTAAAGTCAAGAGTCAAGACTATAATAAAGGTGTATAGTGCAAAATACAAGCAAAATGAGTAACCTTCTTGCGCTTCCCGCTGACTTTGAGTGCACTACGATCAGACTTGCCAACATTAAAATCTACAGAGGTCACACCTCCTTCAGCTTGAAGAGCCACATGAGTTGGTGCCACCCCAATCACACACAACCTGTTTTTCCTCCCACAAAGCAAACACATACAAATTATAACCCCAACATAGTGAATCTTAAAAACAAATAACTCAATACATTCCAACAACAAAAGAAGAGTATCATGTACAAGTTTCAATCATCCAAAACCAATCATGCCAACCAAATTGGCATAAATAAACTAGCTCATAACACACTTAATAAACCAATTTAAATGAATTGTAAAAAAATCAACCCAACGCTTTCCCATGTAAAACAAGGATCATACAGAAGTTGCAATCTTTAACATCCAAGCAATGTCCACTTAAAAATATATGACCAGACAACTACTTAAAAAGTTATGGAGATCACACTAACATATATTGTGATACAAAATAACAGACTGATAGAGTACACAGGATTAGATACAAGTCGTAATTGTTCATACACGAACAAAAGTAAACCCAATCTAGCAGAACCCTAACCCAATGACAAACTCTTCCAAAAGCAACTAAGGTTTTCTATAAAAACTTCAAACTTTCACAGCCACCATGCCAACTAATGCAAAAGCAAACTACCCCCTATTAACAGACCATTACTTATACAGAATGCTACAAACCATTCTAAATCATACTACTGAACTAGACACAAGATTTAATCTTTCATATCCAATCATGCTAAACAAAATGTGCATAAATCAACTAGCTCATATATCAACAGACCATTACTTAAACAGTTATCAAAATCATACTCAACTACTTCAATCCTACCAACCAATATTATGCACAAGTTTCAATCTGCCAAATTCAATCCTACCAACTAAAATTATTTAAAATAGTTCTATAAACCTTGCTAATATAGTATAACTAAACAATACACAAGCTTCAATCTTTCATATCCAATCATGCTACACAAAATGCAGAGTGATATATTTAAACAGACCATACATTAACAAATCATACTAAACTGGAGCATTTCGCAAATTTTTAAAAAAGACCGTCTACTTTTATTATAATAGTAACAAATTCCTTTCACACTTAAGCCCCCTAGTGGCCCAAGTCAGGTTATACATTAATATATGTCTTTATTGGGCTGGCTCCGTCTTCTTCTCCGTCTACTTTTATGTTAAAAGTATAAAAGTAGACGACATAAAAGTAGACGGTGTCTCCCAAGACTTTAAGAAACTATTACCCATTGTAATATATTACCAATATGGAAGATAAAGTAGTTATAAACATACCCATTAGCATGACGGTACACATATTGATCATGTCCTGGCTTCATAAAATCTGAATGCAACCAAAATTTACCATCAACCCAATAAAACATAACTCAAAAGAATAAATAAACACACTTTTTTTTTACAAATCAATTCAGACCCATATAAATATAAGATTGAAAAAGGTAAGAAAACTGACCAAGGGCATAGTAACGGACAAAATTGGTTTCGACCATAGAAGGTGGAAAGACAGGAAGAGTGGAAACATCAGGTAAAAGCAGTTTCTTTAACTCCTCTTCTTCTTCTGTTTGTACTTGTAGTTT
This sequence comes from Corrigiola litoralis, assembly GCA_901111285.1. NCBI lineage: Eukaryota > Viridiplantae > Streptophyta > Magnoliopsida > Caryophyllales > Caryophyllaceae > Corrigiola > Corrigiola litoralis. Next base: position 30,904 of record CAAKMY010048961.1, on the reverse strand, counting down.
ATGTTCAGGTGATAAGTTAGTTGAGACTGAGTTTGGGAAGTCATGCTCTGCTTTAAGAGTGTCTGACATTGTTAACTTAACTGAACTCAACTGAACTAAACTGGCGGCTTAAGTTTGTTTTTGTGTCAACACTTTTTCTGGGTTTTTAAGTTGATCAGTTCACCAACTCTTTGTCGCTCTATTTCAAGGTTGTTACTCGACTTGCAACACAGGCCTTGTTGGGCCTTTTAGGGAAATGTTGATAATATGAGTTATATGACCAGATGTAAGTAGACCTGTCAAACGGGTCAGATTGCATTGAATATGGGTTCGGGGTGGTTTTGAGTTCAGGTGTATTCGGATTTTTAGTAAAATACGGGTCAGGTGTATACTGATTTGGGTCAAAATACGGGTCAGTCACAACGTTATTTCTCATATATGATTTATTAGTTCTTTCTATTATTACTACTACTCTTTCGATTATTATTCTAAACATTATAAAAATACTGTTATTATTATCGTTATTTCAAATATCAATCTTTTTCACTACTTTAGTTTAGTTTAGTTCAATTTACTATTTTAGTTTAGTTCAGGTCATTGTATTAATTATGTGCAGTGATCACTAGTTCGGTTCATGTCTAATACTATAGTATAGTTCAATTCAATAGTTTTGTTCACTAACTTATATAGTTCATCTTAGTAGTTTAGTTTAGTTTAGCTAATCGTTTAGCTCACTGGTTTAGTTTAATTCAGCTCACTAGTTTAGTCCGTTTCACTAGTTCAATTCAGTTCTTTAGTTTAGCTCAATTCAGATACTAATTTAACTCAAGTCAGACTCTAGTTTATTTCTTTTAACCCTTTATCCAATAGGTTAACCCTAACCCTAACCCATTTGACCCAAATTATTTGACTTTGATTAGGACAATACCTCATTAATAATATAACTATAGAGACAAAGAATACAGTGATGGAGAACACATCAAATTGCCCTTTCAAACTCTTGTTTCAATACATGTGATGTATCAAACATTTTGAATTCAACTACGTCTCTGACAGATGAATGTTCAATTTGATGAACCAATAGTTCTCCCAACATAAACACCATAAAGACAAACTTAAGGAATCAAACACCACAACTTTTTTTAAGGGCCCATTTTTAAACTAGTTTATTCCTATTCAAAGTTCATCACTATATTGCTTCCATCAACCATATTGATGGCAAATCAAGATAAAATAATTATGTGATCAGTTACTTAATGAACAATCGAGTTATAGCTAGACACCTTCAATGAATCTCCAATCAAAGTGTCACTCATTTACATATATTTGTGCTAAAACACCAACCAAATCATAATTATTATTTACGTTGTTAATCCATTGTCTGGTTGTTTGGCACATTACCGGGCAATTGGATGAATATTACGTCTTTCCTAACCATATCTTCTTTTCTGAATTCACGATTTTTGGTTGAAAACCATTGATCGATGAGTCATCCCCTTAGGTTGCGAGGCTACTTTAAGCCTTGAATTAGTCATTTAGGTGACCTTTTGGATAGACAAAGTCCAAGCCTAGGTTTTGTGAGTTTTCCTCACAAGCTCACTAGAGGTGACTCCTCCTCTGAATATAAGGGCATAAGGTCTCCTCAATAAGCCCTCAAGCGATCCCGAGGTGTGAGTGAAGAATCCCAATCCATAGAGCGTCCCATGTGAGTGTCCCACATTGATAAAATAGAGGAGAGACTTTTCATCTTATAAACTAAGGAGTTACTCCACCTATTGCCAATTGGTTTTAGGATGGAACCTCACTTGGGTTATAAAGTGAACTCTCTCTCCTCCTTGTGGGTGTGGCTAAGGCCCATTATGATCTTTAACAGTGTGGTTCACTACCCTCATACGGTGTACACTTTTACAAATCCAACCCTTCATAAACGAAAATAATGATGATAGAGAGGCGTTCCTTAATTCAGCTATAAATTTTCTAGAATTGACATTTAGGTAGGATTTTCAATGTGTTTTTTTCCCAATATCCGTAAGAGTCCTGCTAAACATATCAGTCTGCCAAATTAGCCACCAATAAGAAGGAAACAACAACAACACCGTACGCTTAATTGATGTTTCCAAATATCTAAACTGGACTCTCTTAGCTCGTATTTGAAGTCTACTAAGAGACATGGCAAATTTCCTCATATTCATAACACACAGATGATGTTGCAAGGATCATTGCAACCGTGTTATCGCAAATGTTAAAAATAAGACGAACTATCTCTTAGTAGTTCTCTCAGTTAGCAACTTAGCATCTGGTTGAAGTCACATGATTTGCAATTTATCGATAATACATTCCATCTTAGTTGGACTCGAGAGCCACATGTATTGGGGTTTTATTTTGGCACTATTTTGAAGTAACACCTCTGTAACATATAGGTATTTTGGAGGTTTGTAACACATCTGTAACACATCTGTATTCTGTAGCATGTGTATGGTAAATTGATGATACAAGATCCTGATTCTTATAGATTAATATTCACGGACACAAACAACCGAAAAGAAATTACAGGCCTGATGTAAAATAAAGGATATGTATAGGGCGAAAGCAACAAAGGTATTGGTTGCATTCTTATTTGTTATCAAAAAATTTCTTTCAACTTCAATATGTATATAGAGTATAAAATGGGTGACTTGAGCTCCCCCTCTCGCTTTGAATCACTTGCAGTAGCCTTGAGTTCGCAGATTTGACAAAACCAATCTTCCAATTGAGATATATTCATAAATCCACCTTGAATTGAAATTCCTTTGTATGGTACAAAATGATAGACTTGGCGGGCTGCTTCGAGGAAAAAAAATCATCGAGCACGCCTCTGCCTAGCAAGAATTCTCTCAAATCCACAAACTGCAAGACTCCTATGATCTTGTTTGCATCTTAGGAGAACTGTACAGGGCTAGAGTATGTTTGCCCAAATGTCCAACTAGCAGGAACAACATTGTAGAAAACTCGGGTTTGCCCGTCAGTGGTAGTGATCCTAAAGGACAGTGATTGTCCATTGAGGTAGGCCAATGACTGCCAGTTAGCTCCCCAATTCCTGGACATAGCCAGCCACCCGGTTTTCGATCCCTTGACAGAAACAGATTGGATTGATCCAGCTGCAGCCACGTTGTGGATAACGACTAATTCAAAGTAGTCCCTTCCATTGATAGTGAACCTTACACCTCCATGCTTCTTGCAAGGAACCCTGTCACAAACATCATATAAGGTCAATACCATGTGAAAAGAGATGACTGTAACAGTTTTGTGCAACAAACGTTTAAACTTAAGTTGCGGAAAGTGTTGTTTGTATACTTGTATTGAAGTATACTGCTAACCTTTGAAACATGACGGGAATGATTCCTCCTCTGTAGATGCCAATCTTTTCCCAAGCAGGTTGCGCCATGTCAAAGTGCTGAAGAGGAGGGTTGCACCAACCCCCGTTATTGCTAGGCAAGTCATAGTTTGGAGGACAGAAGTTTGTCGCGGTAATGGTGACCGATGTTCCCCTCCTGCACCACTGGGGATCAGCCTTGTAATCACACATGATCTTGTAGCATTGTCCACATGCAGCACCATTGTTAAACAATGCAGTACTCAAAGCTGCAGTCCTAGTACCATATCCAGCCGAATACAAATTCCCATAGCCACAAGCTCCCCCTGCATAAACAAATAACATCAGTGAATTAGCATTATGTCTTTTCGATTCATTTAGTCCATCAAATAACCACGTAAAGAAAATGAGTCGCCTAATGACAGACTGTTAAAAAAAACAGACATACCCATAGTTCCTGAAGCATCACCATAAAACGTGGCATGACCCCTTTGCCAGCCAGAAGCCACAAAGGCATGAGCATTAATAGTAAGAAAACATAATCCTAGAAGAGCAGCTAATGCGAAGGCAGCTTTAATCATTTTCTTTTTGATTGAAAAGCAGAAAAGTTCAGAGCAAGAGAGTAAAGAAAGAACAGGTTTGGATTAGAGAATATATGATACTGCAGATTGGTAAGAATAAATGTTGTGTAACGCTCCCTTTTATAAGTGAGGTACTTCGTTGTTTTTGGTAGATTACAACCACCTCACATGGAATCAATATAAAAATATTGTTAACTGGGAGTTCTTTTATTTTTATTTATAATTTTGGAACTACCTCTGTAAAGTCTGACCTCCATTCAATTATTTCCACGTTCTCTCTCGTAACATTTTCGTCACCTTTCATCACAATCCCACATGGATTTCTGCAGAAAAGCCGTGATTATACAAAAACCCAAAATATAACCCAACAAATGGTTGCTTTTTTTAGATTTCTCAAAGTATGGGTGTGTTTTGATGGTTGGCATAAGAAGATTATTAAGATATCGTACTTAGGAAATTGTAGAATATTGGTCTTAGATCATCAAGCTTAGTGAAACCTCACATGCTATTTCCTTGACCTTATTATGTGACATAGTGTATTTGTGATTTGTTTTCCATTACACTCATTTGTTATGCACATGATTCCTTATTGGCATTAATTGTCACTGTTGGTGGCTGTTATTCTCATACCGGGGTGATGTATGTTCCTAAAACATGCAAAGCATGCACCGTACATGGAAAACAGATTGATCGGCATTATTTGGATAATACATATGATTATTGCCGCCCTACTAAGGTTGCCAGCAATTGTGGAAGGAGATAATGAAGTTAATTAGTATGAGCGGAAACTCAAAATGTACGACCATATACGATACAACGATATTGATTCTGAATGTCTACCACAATAAAGGTATTGCTTTAACCTTTGCCCTTTAGTTTAAGCTTGAGAGTACTAGGTCTTCAAGTGTAGATATTTGGTCCTATGTCTATGATATTGAATGGGTTATGTCTCCTCTATAGCAATGCAAGTACATCATTACAGTTCTGTTCTTTACACTTCTTAGCTTGCGTTGCGTAGCCGGTGATAGGGGCGAATCCTCGGTATACATCTTTCGGAATATCACAACTATACAACTCCCTTTTATATTGTGACGGTAACTACAAAAAAATTCCAAGACTTTGTATTCATTGAGATTAAAACGTTCATGGGCAAAGCTAGAGCAGATAACATGTATTATTTGGACTAGTTTTACGGTAAAAATTTGCTATTGATCGAGAGTTGAGACTAATGACACAGGAACTAAAGTGTACATATTATGCCCTTCACAAATTATCTTCACTTATAAATGAGCTCATTTATTTTCGTTTGTGTGATAGATATCTTCACTTATAAATGAGCTGTCTGCCGAAGCTTCTCAGCTAATCAGCTATGATGCACCGTCAAGAAAAACAGACCATGTATACCTCAATTTATGTGATCTACCTGCTAAGCTTCCCGGGCGATTATAGCACCGTCAAGCAAAATTTGTCCTTCTTACCAAAAAAAAAAAAAAAAGAAGCAAATTTTGTCCTTCTACTTGGTGCTCCATTTATGTGGGCAGTAACGTACTAATTATAACTAGGCTTGACAATTTGAGATAACCTTGCTGGCTAAATCGGTTTCTTTATTACCGTGTTGAATTGTTAGGTTTTTGGAGCCAATACAATGATTGCCCGCCATTAGCTTCTGGTAGGAGGAAATGGAAAAAGGTGGGCGATTTGATTGATTACTTAAGGCTTAATTTCCAAGCATTTTGCCTCATGCAAGTTGGATAATAAACTACTCGTTAACAAAATAAAAGTCATATGTAAGAGAGTGATAGTACTCTTGAACATCATTGTACAAATTCATAACAATTAATACATTTGACCCAGCTTAGTGGTTACGTGTTCGTTAGAAGATTATAGCCATAAGCTCAATGGATCGTACATGTATATATACTCGGTGTTGACTAAATAGGTGTTACGGAAATTGAATATTCAGCGTGAACTAATGCTTATAATGGGGGAACGCAGATGAAAGTTAGATAATTTTGTTTAGAACAAGATCAGATTAGAAATTAATGAGGGAACATCTTATATCACAATCGTGATCAAGGCTTTGGTCCATATCCAGAAAATTTTCCCTTCATTGTTTCCGTGGTAAAGAAAACAGACTAGGTCACGATGTTTTTGGCACCCTTCATTGTTGATGACAATTTGGTTTAAAATTCTATTTTTTTTAATTTTTTTGGTACAATATAAGGATTTTTTGTTATTTTTGGTTTAAAATTCTATTGTAAGACCAAACTAAGGATATCAATGATACAATATAAGGCATATATATACTAGAAGCGAATACCAAAGGAGCATGGGATTCAATTAACCGAGATTCAAAAATTGCAATTTCACCTATCTCATTTCGCTTTCATGTTTAGGAATTTAATCATAATATTAACTCATTCGGCAAAACGAATTGTCCCAAGATCATAACTATTATAATGACCAAGCTTAGTACGCGATCTACAAAAAGGCAGAGTCCTTTTTCATCGATCTCACACTAATACCATGATACTTTAGCAATACTAATAGAATAGCTTAATTTGAGATGAATACTTAGTATGTCATGCAACTATGCAAAGTGAACATTGATTGCCATCTAGAGTAAAAACAAAAACAAAAAATTATGCAGAGAAAAAAACATGCAAGTGAAGTGTAATTGTGGTTCTACATAGTGCTCATTAACTTGAAATTGAAGGGTGATAATAGCAACTTGGCACAACCTTAGTTACAAAATAATACTCTTGAGTCTTGACGACCAGGACCTAACATCCACTTCTAGCACATGCCATGATGCCATGATGCATGCTGATTAGGTCATTGATGACTGATGTTATTGCAAGTTACGTACAAGTTCATAAATTTCATCATAGATATTCTTTGTGAAGTCCTACTAGCCGGAAAATTAGTGTCATCTTTGCAGTTGCCACCGAGAATAAGTTTTGTTCGCTTTGTTTACTACAGTACGGTGCGGTACATACGTACAAGTTGCAATCTCTAGTGTTTGAGAATGGGCATGAGATACGCAGTTTTGCTAGCGTACAAGAAAGTTAAGATCAATTACTGAGCATGAGATGTGATAGGTCAAAAGGCGGCCTTTAAGCTAGCATGCTGCACCGTATGCAAGGCGTATACCAATACATTAATATCATGCTCTTGACTCTTGAGGATGGGGGTGGCCAATGTATTGGAACTGGCTACGTAAAATCAAAGGGTATAATCTGCGCTAATGTATCATTGTGTCCTTACACTGAACATTTTTTAAGTTGAACCAAATCCATCGAAGAGCACAGAGCAATAAATAGCAAAAGGTCACAAACCATTTAATTGTCTAACTAGATCATCATTGTCCACCACACCTACAAAGTTCAAGCAACAGACAACGATAGATAGGGTGGAAATAAGATAAAGAATATGATTGTGGAAGAAAGGAAGAGGGCAGAGGGAAAGAGCTGAAAAACAAGGGCGACATGTTCTCGCTTGTCTTTACTAGTTTTGGCCAAATCGTCCCCATTTTCAGAAAGATCTGTTGAACAATTGAAATCGTGTTGTGGTGGTATGACCGTATGAAGAATTCTCTTAAAACTCATTTTTCAAAAGACAAAATAAATCACAATAAGATCGATTGTGAATTGTTATCATCCATGTATCTCACCCCCAAATCTAAGCAACAATTTCTAAGGCAACAGCAATACAGCACACCAAGAGCTTTTAGTCTAGTAAAAAGGTCCAATGCATAAACACCAAAGAGTAACCTAATAGAAACACCAAATTCACGATCGGGGAAATTGGAGTCGATCTACCATTCAGGCAAAAGATCCTGTCCCAAAACAAATTCAAGATAACTGATCTGAAACTAAACTGAATACAAACACAGATTTCGCAGGAGTAACTAAAGATATTCTTCTGTGCCAACATATACTAGGCATAAGAAATACAATCGCCATCATGGTTTTCAAAGACGAATATAATTTCTTGAAAGCGCTTTTCCAAAAGGATAAAATCCAAGGAGAAAGGAAAGGCATCACCAACTTATGAGCTTCTTCAAAAATCGTCATCCTCCTCTTCAGCGATGTGCTTAGCAAGTTCCTGTTCTTGTTGCTGTCTTTCTCTCCTCTTCTCAGCACTTTCCTTTTCCTTGTGTGAGTTAGGAGGGTACCTTAAAGCCCGCACTGCTTCATTGTGCATGTTAAGACAGAAAGTAATTCTAGAATCAAAGGCAGACTGTGGCTCGGTTGTTGAGTAGATATCACCGGTTTCCTTTGAAAGCATCCACCCATTTGCATGATCCAGTGAGGCGTCTATAGCACCATCTCGTATAGCCTTGGCCACAATGCTCTCAGCATCAGCAACAGGGTTGGGAGAATCCAATCTCAACTTCTTAGCAACATCAGCAAGTGAAATGCGAGAATAGGAAATGCTGATGTTTCTCAACCCAGTCCTGATGACATTGTGCCTCAAACGAACAATCAGATTATGGGTCCGATCTTTGTCAAAAGTAGAGGAGAACTTCTCAGTAACACTTCTAAACAGCTCCAAGTCACCAATTCGAACAGCCTACAAACAGACCATATAACCTTACTGGTGTCAACAAGAATCAAAAGAGAGGAAAACAAAATTACAAAGTCAAAAACAGACTTTCTACGTTAATAATAAGCATGCATAGCTCACGCCACTAATAACTGTCATAAGTGAACTTTCTTTAACATAACTAATGCAGCAAAAACAAATCCATGCAAACTCACATTTGTAAGCTCAAAGTATGGCCGCAAGGCCTTCTCCATGCCTTTCTGCATAAAAATTGTCCTCTCTGGTATTTCCCCCAACAATAATCTCACAATAACTGCCCATTTGTTGCATTGAATCCTGAAGCCCCGAGCTGCAATAGGAGCTTTCCTGGCTGCTTGAAGCAAGCTCTCTTTTGCATCTGTGTATTCCAATTGAATGGTCTGAATCTTTCCAACATAAAATAGGTAACGACAGTGCTGCAACAAACAATTTCAAATTAGAAAGCATAAATCAGATACCAGTTTCCTAGCATACCCTTACACAAATAGCAAAAGGAAAAAGTAAATAGGACAATTTCTTTTAGATATGGAAAGTAAATAGATGTCAGAAAAAATACAGAATAAGAGAACCAGGAGTCCTCTAATAAAAGAATTGCAAGAAATGGAATGTCTGCTAACCACGCTGTACATCAGAAAAGGAACGCCCCAATAGAAACCTCGACCAGAAAAGCCCCAAAGGAAGCAAGAAAGACACCTCTGTCTCACACCAGCAACCAGAAGTTTTATCCTTACAGAAATTATGTTATTCTTCTCAAGCCATAAAATCCAGAGTATCGCCATAACTAGCTGTGAATCCCACATAGCCTTTTTCTCCTTATCTCTTCCAGGCCAGCGTATTGATTGCAAAGATGCCCATTGAATACCTCTTAACTCGATAAACTGTTCTATGGGAACCTTGCCACATCTAATGCAGGAACAGTTAAAGAACCCACTTCGCTACTTCTCAAAAACACATAGCAAACACGTGACAGGAAAACACTTGGTAGGCCTATGAATCTGCACTTCTGCAGTCTGTCATAGCCATTGAGCAACCAAGCAAGCCGTCCAGCAAAAACCTTACCCATCTTCAGAATATTGTACTTCCAAATAAATTTAGAGAGAGGAAAAGGATATCTTATAAAAAGATCTATATGTCACCAGAGTCGTCACCAACCAAAGCCTTGCATAGTTGGGCAAAAGGGTGATTCCCACTTACAAAGGAAAGTTACTACAATATCTTATTAATAGATCTATGTCACCAGAGTCGTCACCAACCAAAGCCTCAAGAAACTACTTGTGGAAAGCTGTTATGCACAAATTTAGTTGCATAGTTGGGCAAAAGGGTGATTCCCACTTACAAAGGAAAGTTACTACAATCAGTTCACATCAGAAAGGAGGGGTCGTGGATGGAAGCTTATGTGGGCCCCTACAGTTATGCACCAACACCTGTAAGTTCGCCTAGCTGCGAATCTGAGAACTTTAAGAAAGAGTGCTGCTCTCAGCCATCGACAGTCAGGCATAAAAGAGTCATGTACAGTCAAGGCGATATAACTGTGGAAATAAAATGGAGAAAGGATGAACCATGTACAAGAATCTTCACAGTAACAATCTTGTTACCGATCAACCTTATAGCTAACCAAGGGATAAAATAAAGAAGAAACCTGACAGACAAACTTCCAAGAACTAGAAGAAGCTTATATACCTGCAAGGGAATCCCCCCCCCCCCCCCCCCCCCGTTGAAAACCATAGTTCTAATAACTCGGTATCTTAGAGAATCAGGTTCCATAGGAACCGCCATAACGACTTCCACATCAAGAAAACAATTCATATTCCCAAATATCAAACCACCTTCCTCCTTTGGCCTACAAACCTCAACCCACCCTACTATCCTCCTCAAGCCCTGACAAGGTGAACTTTCTCATAATTTTTAGGTGTCCATTATAGAGAAACAATATAATATTATCAGCAAACTAAGATGAGAAATAGACACCTCGTCCCTACTCACTTGGAGACCACATGAGATTACAGTGATCATTTGGAATCACTAGCATGACAGTGAGTTCTGGAAGGTAGAGCAGATTTCCTTAAAGCACTTCGAGTAATACAAAGATGTGAAACAACACCAATATCCTCTCCACAAGCCAAACGCGAGAGTAAGAGGGAAAAGAGTAATCCCTTGCCCCAAACTCCTCATAGCTCCAAGCCTCCAAACTCCCATCACGGATAGACCATTAACTATCATCAAAAGAAAAGTAAGAAAGGTTGAATTCATACTGATACAAATGAGTAATGACCCAGTGTCAGATAACTCATGGAAGACATGTAACAAATCATTTTTAACCATCTGCCAGCACTCCTGGAAAAAACTAGATGTTAAGCAACCAGGCCCTGAAGGCTTTCCAACGTGAAATCCTCCATACCAAAACCAGCATATGAAATTGCAGCCTCCTCAAAAGGCGTACCTGTCCACATATTATCAACATTAGGTATAGGGGCCCAATCCAGACTATCCAGTGCTGATCTACCCACCACGCTACCCATTTCACAGGCAAAAAAGGTCCTCACAAAAATAAGAGATCTCATCAACAATGATCTGCTGATTCTGCAAAACTACTCCATCAGCCCCCTCAAGCTCCCTTATACTTACTTTCTACATTTCCTCGATTCCACCTTCAAAAAGCAACTCAGATCAACTCCCCTTCCATAGCCCACTGCACCTTTGTTCTCTGTCACTTACTCCTACTTTCCTTAAGCATAAATTCCTCTAAAGTATCCGTAGGACACATACTCTGTAAATCCAACTCCTCGGTCAAACTCCCTTGCTCTCCATATGATATATCAAGAAGAGTAATATCGTTCACAGTTTTTCTCTTCAACGCCAAACCTCACCATACACCTCTTAATTCCAAATTTTGAGTGTCTCCATAACTTCAATTTTCTCGTAAACCTAAAATCTCAACCTTCCACCACACAATCCTGTCACCACCCACTGACCCTAGCTTATAAATCAGGATGAGTAGTCCACATGTTCTGAAACCCAAAAGGGGCGAGACCCCACTGCATAGGAAAATATTTCAGAATAAAAGAAAGAAGATCTGACACAATCCTCTGGCCTAAACATGGACCAAAATAGGTAACTTCCCAACCCCGTCATTAGAATAGACAAGTTCTTATACATATATAGTAGACATTATACAACATTGTCCCATTGACCTAATATCCTATCGCAAGGCCAATAAGGATTGTATATCCATTACAGCAGAAATAAGCCACTGAATCCCCCCCCCCACCTTAAACAAAGATTGCAAGTCTTAGGAGATGTTCTAGTCGAGATGTAAGTCACTCTAACCCCTACAAGAAAGTGTGACACACTGTTCCTGGTACACTGTCCCTTCAGAGCCTTGACATGAAAAACGAGCACTGTTGCTGACTATCCGCATAGAGAGCTAAACCCCTATAGGAAACTAAACTTCCTGAGTCGTTTCTGATATAAAACACCAGAGAGCACCACCATATGAAATACTGAGGCAGAAAAGCTGACATTCGGCACAATAGAACCCGCATAGCAAACAACTTTTTCCAGGATCTGGAATTAAAGAGTTATAAGGAATTTACCAAAATGACCTGCCATTTTCAACTTTAAATAAAGGACAGCTTCTAGTGTCTACCAAAATCATAAAGTTATAAAACGCAGGACTCATATTACGTCTGCAATCAAGGACGGAAAGGAACCTAAAAAAAAACTATGCAATAGATAGAAAAAGGAATATTACAAATGAAGATCCACAAAAACTATCCAATAGAAAATCAAATGTGTAATTATGGTAATCCAACTTTTAAGCAAATTAGTTTTATATTATTGGACTGAACTTCTTGCAGCGCTAGAACAGCACGTACAAGATGTCACAAACCATGATCAGAGGTGAAATTTCATGTCCCACATACATACTGCTCTGTCCAAATGGAGAACTCTAAACCTATGATGCTCGGACCCGTTATTCCATATCCGACACGGGTGCGTATCCAAGT
>CAAKMY010048961.1:0-18379 GCA_901111285.1 Corrigiola litoralis | reverse complement strand
TTTAGACTAAAATGGAGTATCCCGTGTCCATACCCATATCCGTGTGAAAAGTGTCCGACACGGGTACTTGAGGATAAATGAAGAGTCCGAGCATCATAGCTCTAAACTTTAAAGAGAAGAAACTGCCAGATTAATAGGTAATAGTACCTGCTGATTGGAGTGGGCCCCAAAACTAGGTGCCTTAGATCTCAGCTTCTCAGCCTGGTCATATAAATTGTAATGAAGGTAATTGCGAAGCAGCAGGTTGAGAAGTGTTTCCTGCAGTATAATTATATTATAAGTCAGTAAAATCTTATAGGGCACATGTGGACCATCTAAAGCCTCCAAATCTAGTGTGAGATTGGCACTATATATAGTGTGCCCCTGGAAAACCAACAATGCAATGCTTCTTATCGATAGCATACAAACCTGACCAAGCTCATCATGGTGCAAGGTTGTCAGACGATGCAAACCAAGGAGCTCCCTGCAAGAACAAAGCACCAACTTAGCGAAATAAAGCTTAAGGATCAAAAATCAATAACATTGTGATGCAATTCATTCTTCATGGCGTTTTCATTGTTATTTGAACACATCACACATATCATATATAACCAAGACAACAGCTCCTCCAGATTGAACATACCCACGAATCTCAGCAAGATCACCAGTAAGCTCATAACATAATGAATAGAAGGAATACAATTTAGAAGCTAGAACATCAGCCACCCTTCTCTTCAATGACTTCAAACGAGCAATGCTGGCAGATGCGCAAGCTTTAGCCTGAAGATGTTCAGGGGTTAGTTAACATCACAGTTTACTAGGAAAAGAAGAAAGGACCCAGGTCGGGGGGGAAAGCATGCAAAAAGGTTATAACCCACAAAAGTACACCAACCTCAATGTACTTTTTCTGATCAATCAGAAAAAACAACACGAGCAAGTAGCAGAGCATCTCCAACTCTGGTGTAGTGCTCTTTCCCGAAGCTTGCACAGCAGATGTAGCAGTGTCTACTTCCATCTCATGTTCACCTTCCTATTAATAATATGTATAAATTAAACAGAAAGGAATGTATAAATTAAACATGGCATCATGCAAGGAATTAAAATTAGAGGGTCAAACTAAGAGCATCTCCAGCAATATAATGGATACACTGTGCATATCAACTACACGTGGAGCTTAAATCTAAACTGAAAGAGTTATTGCCACACAGTAAACAGCCATGAATCAATCTATTACCAACGGTACGTAATACAAGTCTGATATCATCTTTAGCATCCAAAATGCAATGCCTCTAACCCAAAACTTCCAGATGCCTCACTGTTTACATATATTGGATTCTATCTAGTACAAATTTTCCAATCACGAAAGAGGAAAAATGTAGTTACATTGATTACCATATAGTTGGTTTGTACTTGTAAAAAATACTGTGTAACCTTCATGCAATTTCTTCTCTAATACTCTTACTACAACAACAAAAAAGCCTTTCTCCTGGAGCACTTTTGGGGTTGGCTAACATTAAACGTCATCTGGAATCGTCGAAGTTCTACAAACAAGTTCTTTATAAAAAGGTTTGTAAAAATATAAATAAAAAGCATTGAAATAAAAATTTTAAGACAAATATCTTCAAACTTACGCCACTCTTTGAAACCGACTTACTCCGTTTTTTGCACTCAAAAACATGAAATTAAGCGGAAATAAGCTACTCTTTGATTTTTAAAGAATGACATTTTAACTAAATTTACGTAGATTAAGAGTAGTTTGTGTTAAATGCTTTTTTCATTACTCCTCGTTTTCAGAGATTTTTTCTCTCTCTTGAACTTAGTAAACTACTTATAGACATTTCTAATTGGTTTGTGAACAGATAAATTTTTTGGGACAATAAAATTTATTGTTGTTGATGATAACTTAGCAAGAAAACAGTTAAAATATCATTCTTTTAATAAACTAAGAATTACTATAAGACATCATTCTTTAAAAATCAGAGGGAGTATCGTTCTTCGATGGGAAACGGCAAATTGTTCTCCTTTAACACTAAGGATGCAGGCTTGACACTCAACACTACACTAAAACCCCAAGGCATTGATTCACGATACTTATTCTTGACAGCACCAACATACTAATAATAAGCCTCATCAAGATGCAAAAAAGTGAAAAAACGTTTGCCTAAACATCAACTTATTACATGGTTTGCTGTGCAAGGGAAAATGGCAACTCTGAAATCTGGATAGATTCAACCGGGATATTTCTCTTGTGAATAGATGCAGCTTGTGTTATCAAGCAAATGAATCAGTCAAGCATCTATTCTTTGATTGTCCATTATCTTCTTCTGTTTGGACTAGTCTTCTAACGTGGATGGGATATACTCGAAGACAATGGAGCCTTATTCATGAATTGAAATGGTTTACCAAACAATTCCAGCATTAACAAATTAACATATACAATATCATGAAGAGGCCCCAAATCAAACAAGGAAATTGGCTGAATCTGGAGTATATTTTTCGTGAACACTCAAAAAATTACATGCAAACAATTCCAACTCACCTAAAATTACAATGTACATCACAGAAGCCCTAAAATCAAAACCCCAAAAAAACCATCATGAAAATCAGCTAAATCTTAATTTTTTACGCATAAACCGATAAATCACCAGCAAACATCTCCATATCAACCTGCGAAATGTAAATCACAAAAGCCCTAAAATCAAAAAAACCCTAGAATCAAACACAAGAACCACCAAAATCACTAATCTTCTGCCGAAACCCCTCCAAATCAAACGAAACAATACCAATCGACATATCAAGCTAAGATTACAATGTATATGACAAAAGCCCTAAACCACGAAAAATAAAAATATACCAAATTAAAAACCCTAAAAAACAAACACGAAAATCGGATGAATCTCATATCTTGCGTAAAAAAATCAATAATTCACCCCCAAACAATTCCACAGCAACCTAAGATTACAATGTACATCACAAGACCCCTAAAATCAAACACAAAAACCACCAAAGTCCCTACATACGGCCGAAACCCTCTAAATCACCCGAAACGATATTGATTGCCATGTCAACTAATACTACACATTGCAATAAAAAAAAACACAAAAAAAAGGCAAAATCATAATCTTTACACCTTGGGCAAGAATCCAGTAAGCTTCCAAATCAACCTATAATTACAATGTGTATCACAAAAGCCCTAAAATCAAAAAACCCCTATTAACAATCACGGAAATCGACTGAATCTTATCTCTTTCGCGAAAAATACCAATACATTTTCCGCAAACAATTTCCATATCAACCTAAATTACAATGTTGTACATCACAAATTCCCCAAAATCAAACACGACAACCACCAACACCGCTATTCCTTAAGCTAAAAAACCCATAAAATACCCGAAAAATACCAATTGACGTATCAACCTAAGATTACAATTTACATCACAAAACCCCTGAAATGGAACATAAAAATCATCGAAATCCCTACATCTGCCCAAACCCTCTAAGGCTCTAAATGACCCGAAACAATACCAATTGCCATACCAACCTAACGGTACTAACACTACACATACAAATCACAAAAAAAAGGCAAAATCATAATCTTTATACCTTGGGCAAGAATCCAGTACGCTTCCATATCAACCTATAATTACAATGTGCATCACAAAACCCCTACGAGCAAAACCCACAAAAATCGAACACGAAAACCACCAAAACCGGACGGAACCCTCTAAATTACTGAATCACTACCAATTGCCATAAACACTACGACTACAAACGTAAATTACGAAGAAGAAAAAAACACACAAAAAAGGCAAAACCTAAAACTTTATGCCTTGGGCAAAAACCCGATGAGCTTCCATATCATCAACCTAAAATAACAATGTACATGACAAAACCTCTAAAATCTAAAACCCCCTAAAATAGTACACGAAAACCACCAGAAAACTGCTATATCTTCTCCCAAAACCCTCCAAACCACCCGAAACAACGCCAATTGCCATAAATACTAACACAAATCACAACAAAAAAAATGGCAAAACCCAAAATTTTATGCCTTGGCCAAAAACCCGGTAAGCTTCCCTATCAACCTAAGATTACAGTGTACTGTATATCAACAAAACCACGAAAATCCCTACATTTTCAGCCGAAACCCTCCACATACTAAAATCACCCGAACAAATACCAATTGTGATACCAACCTAATCCTACACATACATAACACTAAAAAAGGGCAAAACCCAAAACTTTATACCCTGGGCAAGAACCCAGTCAGCTTCCATATCAACCTAAGATTACAATGTACATCATAAAACCCCTAAAATGAAACACAAAAAACACCTAAATCCCTACATTTTCAGCCGAAACACCGCCAATTCCAACATCAACCTATCACTACATACACAAATCACTAAAAAAAGGCAAAACCCAAAATTATTATACCTTGGGCAAGACCCCAGTAAGCTTCCCATACGTATCGGACCCGGGCACAAGCGACGACTCAAGGAACAACAGCAGGACACGGGCCGTAAGCTTGCGGCGGACAGCAGACGTAAGGCGAATGGCGCGGGCAATGCGGCGGGTCTCCTTGGTGTCCATCAAGGACGCAATCTCCTTCAAATCTGCAAAAATAACAAAAACCCCAAAATTAAAAACATGTCACAAAACCATCAAAAAATAACAAAAACCCCAAAATTAAAAACATATCACAAAACCATCAAAAAATAATAAAACCCCCCAAATTAAAAACATATCAAAAAACCATAAAAAACCCAAACCAAAAAATATCACAAAACCACCAAAACTCCAAAAAAAAACACAAAATCATCAAAAACCCTAAATTGATGAAATGGGTATTTGATTAATTACGTTTGAAAGTAGGGGGGTCAGGGGAGGAGAGAGAATTGTTGTTGAATTGTTGTTGGGGTTGCACTTGGGTGTCCTTCATCTCCACATCTTGAGTCATCCTGATTTCTGTTACAATTGAATTTAATTAAATTAGCAAAGTTAGTTAGGAGATTTATAGATGAACTGATTGATTAATTGGAGAGTAAAGGTAGTGAACCTGGGGAATCTGAGATGGGATTTAGGGTTTCAGTGTATCTGGGAGAGAACTACTCAACTACAGTCAATACTCAATAGTAATTGCTATTCCTTTCTTTCTCTACAAGATGCATTTTTTTCATTTTTAGTTTTTTTTTTTTTTTTTTTTATGGGTCATGAAGAAAATGAAGAAAAAGGGGTAATTGGGTGATTGTGGGTAATTGGGATGATTAAACACCTCTAATTAGTCGTATTAACAAAAAAAGAAAGATACTTTTGATTAATAATTTTATTATTAATTGTTCATGATTAGTAGAAGTGAATCATTTTTGCGATATAGTGTCAAAGGTTGGATTATAGACATATATAAAAGTCAAAGTGTGATTATTAGTTGAAAATCACTCAGAGGTTGGATTATTAGCCAATATCAACTAGTTATTTAACAGTTTCCATCAAACACTTTCATTGAAATCAACTACTTTACCATGTTTCAAATTTGAACTATCTAATCATGTAACATAGAGTAGTTCGCAAAATTTGCATTATGAAGTGAGTTTTGGGCTAATTCTAATGTGGTAACCTAACGTTTTTCTCCTTCCATATTGGTGACCTGAGGTTTCTATTATCACCCGCTTAAGTTACGTAAACTTACATCCATCAAAATTCATGTCCAAAATGTTTATGTATGCTAACGTGTCTAATAGTAAATACGTAATTCCAGTGCCCTAAGTTTTTATGTAATTCCACTTTCGTACTTTAGTGCCTTCACTTTTCAAATTCTTACTTTGGTGATCTAATCCTAACTCCTATCACTTAGGTGACCTAAGTAGGTGACCCAAGTATCCTACCAACTCATGTCCTCTCAATATAATCCTATTGAACAGGCGAATGCAATTACAATTACAATCCGTGGTGGACAAATTACCCCATTTTTCGCTAAGGGAACACATAGGGTCAACAATCTAGTATAGCTAACAATCAACG
Organism: Corrigiola litoralis; assembly: GCA_901111285.1. NCBI lineage: Eukaryota > Viridiplantae > Streptophyta > Magnoliopsida > Caryophyllales > Caryophyllaceae > Corrigiola > Corrigiola litoralis. The sequence goes on along the minus strand of CAAKMY010048961.1, from coordinate 12,379 downwards.
ACTTCAACAATATCACCAGCCTTATGTTCCTGCGCCACATGAGTCGCCTACCAGGTTTAGTACGGGTCTATAAGATGTGGTGCAATCACTTGCTACAAAAGTGTTGAACTACAAATGAAATTGAGGGACAAGAGCACATGTAGGCTATGGGGGATGTGGAAGATGAAATTGAGGTAATACCTTATTTTGCATGATCCTGTTGATAAGTCGGATGAGAAAGAGGTGAAATCTTATGTCCATTTATCCAAGTATTATGAGCTAGTTCCACCATTTGTGGGGCATTGAAGGAAACTCGCATTAGTTAAACTTTTGTTTCAAATATGACCGTATTTTTGTTATCATTGCAATCGATTTGGTCAAAGATTGAGTAAAACTTTTGTTCTAATTAGCCACGTTTGTATTTTGAATGGAAAAACAAATGGACTTGGGTTTAGCTCACCAAAGTGAGAAATTTATGAAAAGTAAGGACACCAAAGTGGATTATCAAAAACTTAGGACACCAAAGTGAAATTACACAAACCCTTAGAGATTTAAATAAAAATTTCCAACACCAAAACGAAATTTTTCCGTAAGTGAAGACAAAATTATATATTTACCCATGGACACGTTATAAGTTAAACGAAAAAATTGGCTGAGTTAGGCTTAGGTCACTTAAGTGAGTGATTTTCGAAACCTCAAGTCACCAAAATGGAATTAGCAAAAGGTCGGGCATCGAAAGTGGAATTAGTCTAACACTTAGGATACACAAAATGTAAGGCCCTGTTCTCTTCACATGAATTCCAAGTTTCAGTTTCTTCTAGTTCTCTTCAGTTGCTTCTAGTTCCTTGCAGTTCTTTCCAGTTGTTTCCAGTTCATTTCATCTCCTTCCAGTTGTCTTCATTTCCTCCCAGTTATCTTCAACTCCTTTCAGTTAATTCCTTCTATTTTTAACTCATTTCATTTCCTTCCAGTCTTCTCCAGTCCCTTCCAGTTCTTTCCAGTTCTCTCCAGTTCCTTCAAATTCTCTTCAGTTCTCTCCAGCTCTTTCCAGTTTTCTCCAGTTCCTTCCAGTTCAGTTCAGTGCAATTTTGCGAGTTTCAGCTGAAGAGAACATGGCCTAAATTTTTCTATTAGTTTTTGAGTCACCTAATTAGTTTCCTGCCACCTTAGTTTTCAGTTACTTTATCGGTCAAATTTGGTAAATATACCAAATTTGACTGAAAATTAAACTCTTCATCCCTTTTCCGAAATTAATACTTAAGTTCGTCAATTAGAGGCTTAAAGAAATGAAAATATCCCAAAAAGGTGAAGTGGAGGAGGAAATATAAATATCCAATAGTATTAAGCCACAAGTGCAAAATAGTAACAATCCAAGATATTCTTGTAAAAATTATCAATACCACCGAAAATTACACTTCCTCAGTCCAAACTTCTCCTTCTCGAGTCTCACTATAACAAAAAAAAAAAAAACCACTCTCATTTCTCAATCATGGCTACAAGCCAAGATGTGACTTGCCGTGCAATTTCAGCCAACACCCACGTGGCAGTGCTCCTCACGCGACACGTAGGACCCACTCACGCGCCGCCTGCCTTGTTCCTCACGCGCAGCTTCTTGGCTTTGCGTATCTCCGCCGCCGTAAAGCCTGGTCGCAGATACACTCCCTACACTGCCACTCTTCTCGGTGGTCAAGGTAACATTTTCAGTTTCTTAATCAAAATAGTAATATGCAATGAGTTACAATTTAATGGTTGAGAGTTCAACTTGCCGGAAGAGTCTTGGAAAAGACCGTCATAATAGTAGTACGAGTCATGCTGACCCAATACAATAAAGGATGGATAATAATTCATGATTTGACTTGGGCCTGTAGGAAGCTTGAGTTGATTTAGCTTGAGAGAAGCACGTCTAGTTTTATAAATTGACGATCTTTTATAATTATTGGTGTCAACTTGCATGGAGTTGTCCCATATTCGACTCCTCATATCCCCTTCCCCGCATTATTAACTGTTCCAATGTACCCAACGAAAAGAAAGTACTACGAAGTAGCTTTTTCTACTCCATTATAGTCTTCCAATACTCGCACTACTATTACTATTATTACTATTATTACTATATTATTTGTGCTATAATACTAGAGACAAATGGATGTGGTCTCTCTTCTGTTCACTCATATTGAGTAAGATGTGTATAGCCAACATGTGAATTACTGGAGATTGACTTGCTATAAACTCAGTTCCACCACAATCTATTAGTAATGTGTATAGCTAACATGTGAATTGCTCGAGATTGACTTGCTCTAAACTCAACTTTGATGCAAGTATGTAAGGTGAACTCAAATATTTTAATTCGAGTGAAGCATGGCTAGACTAGTTACAACACAAGGCTTAACTATCTGTGTGGCTTACTTGTGGCGCGCTGAGTTACGTTGTGCTGAAGAATTTGTTTTTGTTCTTATTTTTGCTCACTTGTATTGTCGCCCTGCTTAGTCCTCCTCCATCCTGATGATACCGCTGTTTTGTTGATAGCTGCATCACAAACAGATGGTGCTCTGACTAAGAGAGGAGTGCCCCTAGCTTTACTAGCAGCAGAAAAGGAAGAAGCCAAGGCTGTATTGATGTTGTTTTTGAAGAAACAAGGTTTGAGCAATGCAGCTGCATCAAGAACAATAAACAAGTCGGATCTTTTCATTGACCACCTTGTGTCCAGGCTTCACTCCATCCATAAATCTCGGTACCTCGTAGGTTTGCGTTCAGTGGAACTTTTTCATATTTTTGGTTGATCTTAGTCTGTGTCTTATCCACGAGCGAGGCAGTTGCCTGACAAAATTGTTCCTGTTCTTCTTTTTGCAGGTCGAGAGCTAACAACCCTTGAGATCAGAGATGCTCTTAATCCACATCTTGAATCCCTACTACAAGAGCATGGAAGTGCTTTGGTTGATCTGGTTGAGAACTTCCCGAATATGCCTGTGATAGAGAAACAGATTGTGGAAGTTGTCTCTACTAATGCAATGTTTGAATCTAACAAGCTTCCTGATGCTACTGACTCTAGGAAGCTTAAAGCCATGGCACGAGTTAGTGGTTCTGTCCCATTGGATAAACTTCCCGAGCATGTTGTTTATCTAATTGACCTTGGAATGGATCTTGAGAAAATACAGCAGATCACTCGAAAGTTCCCAGCTTTTGCCTACTATAGCTTGGAGGGAAAAGTTAGGCCTGTAGTGGAGTTTCTTCTTGACCTGGGTGTTCCAAAAGCAGAAATTCCCATTATTCTCCGTAAGAGACCTCAACTATGTGGAATTAGTCTTTCTGAAAACCTAATACCCACGATGAAGTTCTTGGAGGGCTTGGGATTGGACAAGGAAAAATGGGCAAAAGTGATATACCGCTTTCCTCCTCTTCTTACCTACAGCAGGCAAAAGTTAATGTCGACGGTAGATTTTCTGTATGAAATGGGTCTTACAGCAGAGGATGTTGGTAAGGTTTTGACACGTTGCCCGAACATTATAAGCTACAGTGTAGAAGAGAAGTTGCGACCGACAGCTGAGTACTTCTCTTTGCTGGGTGTAAATGTGGCTGTAATTCTGCACCGGTCACCGCAGACTTTTGGACTAAGCATTGAGGGCAATCTGAAGCCTGTTACAGACTTTTTCTTGCAGAGGGGTTACAGTTTGGAGGACTTAAGGTTAATGATCCAAAGGTATGGGGCCTTGTATACTTTTAGTTTGGAAGAGAACTTCATACCGAAATGGGAGTTCTTTTTGACAATGGGCTACCCGAGATCCGAACTGGTAAAGTTCCCTCAGTACTTTGGCTATAGTCTGGAAGAGCGGATTAAGCCAAGGTATGCTCTTGTTAGGCAATGTGGGGTGAACTTGTTACTCAACCAAGTATTGTCTTTATCTAGTATTGAGTTTGAGAAGGCTTTGAAAAGGAAGATGAAAAAGATTGGTATTGAGGCTCCAACAAAATAGCCTCTACGGGCTTTGTATCGTTAACATGATCAGGCTACTCCTCTTATCTGATATTATTAGGAGTTTTGCTAGCTAAATAGAAGAATCTTTTCAGTAGTTGGTAACTAGTTGGAAAATGTTCTTCTAACTGGTTGAGTATGTCAGGCGAAGAGTTGCAATTGTGGACATATTAATCAGATCATGTTTTTAGGCAATTGGTGTTTGTTACTCTGTAAATCATCTTAGAGCCTGATTGGTATCTCTCCTAATTACCTTCTGGTACATAAATTAAGGTATGGGCCTTTTCCTCTTATATTCAAGGTTTCAAGGTAGCATACAGTGTTTACACTTTGATGAGTTGCACAAAATTGGCATTTGATGCTTCTTTCAACCCCTCATGTTGAGTTATCACTAACTGATAGTACTTTCCGCCGCATCTCTGGCGCAAACGGTACTTCTGATCTTGTCCTTGTTGAGTTGTTTAAGATTTGAGGAAAAGTAGGATTTGGTAATAAAGCTTAGTGAAATGCCCAACTGTGTAGGTAGCAGTCTAGTCGTAGCCATCGTATGGCATCCATATCACATCAAGGTACTTGGCATATGTGATCAAGGTAGCGTAGCTCGATCCTGTTGACTTGTTTCTGATCATATCTTGTTCAGTTCAGCACTGAGCTGCACTGCAAATTCTCTGCTATTAGCTAACAATCTGGAATGTTGTCAAGTGTCAGCATATAATTATTTGATGGATTAGATGAGTTTGGTTCAAAATTCAGAACTGCGCCTATAGTTGGATTGCTCATGCTCTCTCTGCTGGAGTTCTGGGTAACAGTGTTCCACCTTTCACTGTGGCAGTTTCCCCCTCCAAGTCCATGGCATTTTGTAGTGCAAACTTACAGCAACATTGAAATTTCTGCAAACCAGCACTGTTTGGTTGCCGCTGATTGGTAAATTCTAGCTTTGGATCTTCAATATTAAGATTTTACGATCAAGAGAGGATCAAGAGTGGTAAATCGCTTCCACAACTTAGGTAAACTTTAATTAATAAGAAGCTTTTAATTTTACTCAACTAAAAATTTTGATACGGTTATAAACTATAATCGTACAATTGACTTTCACAGTGGACACCAAAAGTAAACATATCACATCACCTTTTCCATGTTATTTACCTTCAAGAGTAATGTTTATATTGCAATTAAAACTCAACGAAAATTATTACAGCATATTCTAGCATCATGACCGGTCTCACAAATCACTACTCATAATCCGTATGATTCAATATAAAGTCTCAATTTTTGACAATGTTGTGCATTGGTTGTTTGATTGTTTCAAATTCGATGTTTACACGAGATTTTGACTTTAGCAAGAGAGAAATTTGGATAATCTTGCATAAAAAACACACAAGTCATGGAATGCCAAACAGTACTCTTATATAACTTTCCCCCTGGTCCAGTCCTCCTGAGATCATGGAAAGCGTACAAAGGAAACATGGCAATCGGTTTAATCACCCATACTTCTCTATATAAACTTGCCATGACGCGTACTTTCGAGCTATTTATTCAACGTAGCTCATCACCTCAAAGAGAGCCACAACTCAAGTGCCATAAAGCGGGAGAAAGCTTGGTGTTGATTAGTGAAGTACCGAAAAGGGACTACTCAAGTAACATAAGCAAGACCACTGCAATCATAAACAAATAAAAGAATGCACTGCTCGCCAAGTAACGGAAAATTACAATTACGCAAAATAAATAACTCAGCCTATCATCTAGAAAGCATTTTAAAGAAAGAAAAAACAGCCACAAGGCTACCGATAACCTTCTAAACTAAGTCTATAATTGGTACACATTCACCATGTCCTAAAAGATACAATTTGTTGACCGACAAAACCAATGTCAAACATAGAGACAGAGCAGGCATTGCAAGCTTTTAAAACAGAAACCCCTGCACCTTTTTGTCTAAAGGGAGACCACTTAAGCAGCTCCTGGAGCAGCCAGGGCAGGGCCATTGGAGCGTCCCCCACGGCCACCCCTTCCTCGACTTCCCCTCCCACGGCCACGGCCTGTAATGCAGAAAACAACATCAGCATTTATGTACGTATTTATGTCCAATAACTTCCAGGCTAAGTTCAACATGAAAGCAGATTTCAAGAAAAACCATGCTGGGCTGCTTTACCCATAATGGGACCACATACAACATATTTATTTACATACTCCGTATTATGTAGTGTTGTACTAGAATGTTTGTATCACGCAGAAAACAACATCTAATAGTTCATATGCTGGTGTTCATGATCAACTCAAGCAAATAGCACTTGAAACAAAAAACTATGATTAAACAGATTCCTCTTTCATTTATAGTTTTTAGATGAATCCAGCAATTGGCTCTTCATGCGAGGTGATTTTCATCGGCCTTGGGCACCCTTCTCAAAAGGTGGTCCGTGTTATTAGCCTCGATAGAATTTTACTTAGACAACAAAGGAAGCAAAAACGAAACCCTAAAGGAATATAGTAGTAGTAGATGGAGGAAATGACATAAAACATCATAGTCCAAGCTCGGCAAAGACATAATATCCTGCTGAACTAGATCAAGTCCTCAATATGCGACTAAAGGAGCATGGAGAACAAACTGCATGAAGTTAAGGAAAAATTACCACGGCCTTGAGCTGGAGGCTCTCGATCGTAGCCTCCAGCATTGTATTGGGTATCAGCCATAGGACCATTGTAACCGTATCCTCCCCTTCCGCGACCACGAGAACTACGACCTCTACCTCGGCCCCTACCCCTGGGGGGGTACCCTCGGTTCTGATCCCAGCCGCCATCCTCATAGTCACCAGAAATAAAACCATTTCCTGAAAAAAGGATAATGGAACTAAAGCACCAAATATAATAAGCCAAAGATTTATACACACACCTCATGAGGATAAGTTTCTAATAGCTCCGACAAGAATGGAATTGTTTTATACTACAAACAAGGAAGCTGTTTAACAAAAAAGCCCTTCCAGTGAAAGATTTCTAAAGTCTTAGAGATCACAAAAAAACATGAAAATATGGCATTTTAAAAAGTAGTGATGCAATAATAAGAACCTGGTGGTGGGCCTCTGCCTCTGCCCCTACCCCTACCCCTTCCTCTACCACCACGACCACCTCTGCCTTGAGGAGAGCCCTCTGCATTATTGGAAGGAGACAAAGAACAGAGATTCAATAACTAACTATAAAACCCCAATGTGCAATTATTCTTCATACTGGAGAGTAATATAATTGTAATACCTCCTTCATAATCATAATCATTGATTGCTTTCACTTGATCAGCCGGTAGTGGAGGCTGATACCTACAAAACATTGCAATGAAATAAGTCCTTTCCCCAGTTGAGCAAGAGAAACAATGACGCAAGTTACAGAGACCACATTTGAGCCTGACTCATTCTACAATCTAGATATCACAATACTAAATTTGCTCTACGTTCAACTGCAAAGGCCCAAGAGCTACTGAAAGAAATCAAAGGAAGTGAATTAAGTCACTGAGTGGTTTTCAAATTTTCATGATAAGAGCTGAAATCAGTTATGGCAGGTAAGATAAATTGATTCCAAAAAAAAAAAAAACAGGCTTCATCGGATAGGAGATCTCATAGATAAGCCAACTAAACTTCCCTCGACCGCTATCAAATCAACACTTTACGTCAAGATTTCTAGGGAGGAGGAAGAGGAATAAGAGAAAGCAAGGTCATAGAAGACAATGTTAACAAACTACAGCACAATAAAACAAATGAGGTAACATCTCACAACCAAACTTGATAAAGCCAACAAAAGCTATGAACACATAAGCAAAAAGAAGCTACAGTAGACACACATGAGAACATAAATAGTCAAAAGACTAAACAGCTACAGACGACAATGTTCTTCAACTGTCAGATTCGCACCAGTTTTCATACAACACTATAAAAATTTGCCAAAAAGGAATGCAAGCAACAGATCCAACTTACCCAATAGCCGATGTATCCATGTCGTTCTTTGAAAGGGTTATAGTAATCATTGACACATGTCTTGTTGTTTCCAGCCTGTAACAATTAGATAAACGTCAGAGCTGCGAAAAGCTTCTGTTTTTTCAAACCTATCTAAGTGGGCATAAAAAATGGATGAGTATCCTGCCAAAACAGATGTCACTGAGTACTTACGGAAGGAGACCTTCCTCCAGTGGCTCCCACGTATCAGTGATATCAGTGGATCCAATAGAAGTAATCTGGTGCAGACCAACAATTCTTCGCTGCACAGGACATAAAAATGAGGACACTTGGAATCAAAAAATTTGCACAAGAAAGACATGTCGAAAGCAAGGAATACCTTAATCAATTCCACAATTGTCACAGTCTTATTAATTGCTCTACCCATTGCCTTAAACACAATTTCATTGGATCCTTTCTCCTGCAAAGAAAGAGACAAAAAGCGGAATGTTACAAACAGAAACTAAACAGAGGAACAGCATACCAAGCAACAAAAGAATGACCGAGCAATCATCAACAAACAGTTCTCGAATATCAGAATGAGTAGCAAGCAAACCATGGGTGACACACATACAAGATCTACACTTATCTTGCATAATACGGTTCTATAGTAAAGCTCCTCCTCACAAAGGAAGCAACATTATGTTATCATCAAAAGCTATAGAATATCAAGTATCATAATGCATTTGGGCCAGCATCACTTGTGGACTTTCAATCTTTGCATGTCGTCAGTGAGAGAAAGGATAACCAATATATTGTGTTGCCACCCATATCAAGGAAAAAGGGATCTCTTTTCCTCTAATTCTCTCTTAACATGGCCCCTTGTTTCCTTTTCAGTATTTCGTCCCAGGATCTTTAATCATTTAAATCATACATAAAGGTTAAACAAAAAATAGTACAGTTACTCACATAATTGAAATCTCCCCATGTTTCATAATAACACTGTTACTTGAGTTTTCACAAAGAACCAATGAGACAGGCGTGAATCAAGCAGCAGATCAATAGCGCAGAACCAATGAGCTAGGCTAATATTATAAGCAGACCACATGTTGGGAATATCGTACCGGAGTTACTCATCAACAGCAAGACATGGTTAACCTCTAGTAGTCAACACAACAGTGTACAGCGAAAATCAGATCTTTCCATTTGATAATAGGCTTGGCACAAATGGGAAGTAGAGACATAGTTCATAAACTGAATCAAAAACAATGTAGTAGTACTCCCAAGATCACTCTATTTCAAAGAGACTATTTCCAATTGAGCCTTGAGCTCCTTCAGTGGTTAACTTATGGACCCAAGTCGAAGCTTTGGACTGGCAAAAGTAACAATTATTTGGGCCAACCAATCAATCCTCAATCAGAATCTCACTTCCCCCTTTTCTCTACTTCGCTTTCATTTCATAATTCTAATCATTCTCATTTCTACATTCCAACAACCTCCCGATCTAAGTAGTCAGAGTGCCTTTAACCTCAATACATAACCTCCTTATTTAACATCCCTCTCAAACTCGTCAAACCAAACTCAGAGCTACCAATCATAATCAACAGTTGCCAGAAATTCCACACAAATTCACATGTCAACACGAGGAAAATTATATAAAAAGCTACATGTATTCTCCCAGGGTATCTAATTTTGTATGCCAAAAACTAATTGATTAATAACTGTAGGACAAATAACACAATATTAAAGAGGTTATCAAAAATTGTTTTTCTGCCCAGCAATTGGTCATCAATAGAATCTCACTTTACCCCTTTTCGCTCATTTTCTCCACTTACACCCTTGCTTTTCTAACCTCACCCTAGTTCTATATTCCCAATCATTGTATACTTGGTGCTTGAAGCTCGTTCAACACAAGTCATGCTTATCTTTTCCTGTAAACTTGTATGGCTCACATCACCCAAGTTTGGCCACGAGTTACCAAAAATCCAACACAGAATAATCCACAAGTCAATACCTCTTAACCAATCCCATCTGTATACATTCACACTAGCAAACAACATTTTTGTGCGAAAATACTTACTTTCTAGCCCACATTGTTTCCCCTTCACAAATACCACAAAGACTAAAGATATATTCACACTCATCAAGAACACGCTATATTGACATAAGCGGTTCCAAAATTAACACACTAATCAAAAAGTCAGCACTTTGTAGCTTCTACCGATATATCTATATCCACATTGTTAACTGCCTCAACACTCGCAAATTCCATACAAAACACAAATGCATGTTCTATCCACCTTATATTCGGTAAACTTGTCTTATTTATCCCAAACTCTAAAAAAATTCTAAATTTTCCAAAACATCACTTATTTCTCCCAAACCAGTCCTATGTTTCCTCACTTTCCTTCATTTTCCGTAACCTTTCTTATTTTTCCGAAAGTCTGAACTTTTCTATATTTAATGTCTTATTATTCCCAAACTCTAAACTTTTCTTATTTTCCCGAAACTTTACTCATCTCTCCTAAACCGTTGTCGTGTTTCCTCACTTTTCTAATTTTCCGAAACTCGTCTTATTCTTCCGAACGTCTGGAACTTTTCTTATTTCTCCGAAACCGTTACTTATTTTTCCCGAACTACTCTAATGTTTCCTCACCCCTCCAGAACTTATCTTATTCTTCCAAAACTCCGAACTTCTCTCATCTTTCCATAACTTTGCTTATTTCTCCCGCATTGTTCTCATACATCCAACTTTTTTTTTATCCGGAACTTTTCTTATTCTGATTGTCAAAAAAAAAAACTCTTCTAACTCCAATCCAAAACCTTCTAAAAAGCGACAACAATTTTTTTATTTTTTATTATTTTTGATATTCGGGTACCATAAGAGCAACTAATGCGACGCGGGAGGGACAAGCCCTAGACACGTTGAACTCTCAACCATTTGGCCAACCCCCGGACAAGCAGTGGGCCAACCTTACTCAATAACAATAAACAGTTAATAAAAAAAACCAGCACCACGTAATAAATAGATATTTATCCTCCACAAATAAAAATGAAAATAAATAAAAAGGGGGACCTGAAGGAGGGTCATGGCGTAGGTGATGTAACTACGCATACGGCCTTGACTAGTAATGCGAATCTCGTTCTCGTCAATGGGTGTCTCCACCTTGGGCTTCTCCACCTTCACGTACTGCTCCATCTTCTCTTTTTCCTTCTTCTACATCAGATTAATTCATTCATTCATTAATTGAAACAACAACAACAAATAATGATATGTAAATCTATGAAGGAAGAAGGTACCTTTGATTATTGAAAGGGGGGGAGTAAAAAGGGAAAATAAATATAAATTCAAGTTTGGCCCTAAAAACTGCTCACTCACTATTTCTCTTCCTTTTATATCATTAGCTGCCCTTTCTTCTCAAACTACCCTAACCACCTTCTTTTTCCGGTCTAGACCGGGTTTTCTTTTCTTTTCGGTTCACTAATCTAATCACTTCTTGCGTTACTCTTCGGCTCGGGATCTTAATTTGTGTTCTAGATGGTTCGCTCTTCATGGGCTCTTTTTTTTCCTGGGTTTTGGCTTGGGCTCATTTTTTTTTTTTTTTTTTAAATGATATGCACACATCGGGGAGTAATTATAAGAAGCTGATATACACCCACTGGGGAGTCGGGATTCTCTCCATTCCCTAAAAGAAATGGATTTTCTATTACCTAGTTTATATGGTCTAGACCGGGTTTTCTTTTCTTTTCGGTTCACTAATCTAATCACTTCTTTGCGTCACTCTTCGGCTCGGGATCTTTATTTGGGTTCTAGATGGTTCGCTCTTCATGGGCTCTTTTTCTTTTTGGGTTTTGGCTTGGGCTCATTTTTTTTTTTAAATGATATGCACTAGAGCTGGCGAATAGGTAGGTCAGGTCAGGTTCGGGTTTGTGTTCGGGTTGGCCGGTTAGCGGGTTGAAATCTCATGACCTGGACCTGACCTGTTTGGTTTAATGGGTCAGATATCTCAACCCTAACCCAACCCAATTAAAATTCGTGTTGACCTGACCTGACCTGTTAACCCATTTAAGTTATAAATTTAATCTTTTCGACATAACCTATCATAATCTAAATGACCATTATACTCAATGCTTGACTAAATTGTTATACAAAATTATATTAAAATCTAATAATACTTTAAATATTCAATAAAACCTGTATTTTATCACTAAGGCTTAAGTTTAATACTTCCTCCGTTCCAGTTTAAACTTCATACCTTTTTTGTCAGTTTTGACTACCCATATTGTGAACTACACCGGGGACAAATAAAATGCTCATTTGTTGTAAAACTTAGCAAATATTCTATTCTGCATAACAATGTACCAATCCCTTTTGACTTTATACCAAATCGGTATTTTATTTGCTCTAAATGTAGCTCCCAATATGCGTAGTCAAAACTGGTAAAATAAGTATGAAGTTTAAACTGGAACGGAGGAAGTATTTATTTATTTTCGATAACTAGCAGATTCTCAGTTAAAC
>CAAKMY010048952.1:0-25870 GCA_901111285.1 Corrigiola litoralis | reverse complement strand
GATGCCTTGGTGGTGAAATGGTAGCAAGCAGCCAGACATGCTTATAATTACATGTACAAACACATGTAAGTCTATATGCATCAGATATGCATCGATTAGATCCTTTATCCCATTGAGAAATTTTGAACAATAATAGAGCAAATGAGCAATACAATTACCTCGAGGCACACTCAAATGTGTGCTTGACAATCCACTAGTAACATCATTTGGAGTAATCAACATGATAAGAGCAACACGAGTTATAAATGATGAAATTCATAGACTCATGTGTTTTAACATATGTACCTTCTATCATCCTATCTATTATAAAACCCGCTAAGAATTACAAAAGGTGAAATTAAAAATTTATATTACCAATTATTCACATTAACTCTTAGCTTCACAATCCTTTTCAGACACCTCTTCTCACTAACCACCTTCATTGCTACATGTCTTCCCCTACAACGTTATCATCTTTGCACCGTGTCACTCAAACATCCTCTTCCAACGTATCATTAAGCATGATGAGTTGCCTTATCATATGTGTGTTAGGGAATTACGTTACGGTCGACAAAGTTAGGGACGTCACAGTGTGATTGCTTAGATCATGAAAATTATGATTTATTTAAGAAGTACAATGTTGTGTCATACAAGTTGATCATTATATATACGTAATCATCCAGTCAAGATTAGTTTTAATGTTGAAAATAAAACAATCAATGTTTGCCTTAAATTGATCAATGTTTTATTTTGACTGCTTAATAAAATATATTCCTTATTCATACTTATGTCAATAGACTTAACTAAAAATTTTAAAAGAGGATCTAGTTGTATTATGAAAAGGATAAAGATACAAATTTTTTAAATTTAGATTCTCACTTCATTGTAAAAAGCTGTCAGTTGAAGTCAAAGCGTAACAAATGACCAATATAAACATTGTAAATGACCTGTTTAAGTTGAAAAATAAAAACAATTCGATATTCTAAAAGTATACTTTTTAATAAAAATATAATGTTATGACATATACAATTTTTAATAAAGTTTCTTTGATAACAAATTGAAGATCAAGGGCCTGTTTTAATACTATTTTTATTTTATTTTTTAAAAAAATTAGAAAAATACAAAAAAGTTTAGAAAAAAATCACCAAAACAAAACGGTGTAGAAAACATGTCTAAAAATTCACTATTTTTGTAATTTTTCTTTTAAAATCATGATAAGTCTCGAAGTTTCACACATTGGCCCAAAGTTGACGCGGCAAAGTAACCCAACTTTCACAATGGTATCAAACTCTCAAACCCCTTCTACTCGTGCTATATAAGTCACACCCCCTACTCTTTTATTTTCACACACACAAATCACAACAACAAAAAAAAGAACCGAAGAGACGTATAGAGTACACTCAGTCCTAGGGCCTAGGGTTTTGCATAAATAAAATCTATTGATTCATAATTTCTGCTTTAATCTCTACTTATTAGGGTTGTGACTATAAATTTTGAACTGTTATTGTAACATGGCCGCTAATCAAATCCTACTACAGCACAATAGTAGTTTATTAAGCAGCAAATTAATCTCTACTGAGAATAAAAGTATGATCAAGGGGGTTTCAAGGGAGAGGTTCAAGAAAGTTAATTGGGTTTCAGATGCTAATCTTTCTCAGGTATATAATCATCTTGTTACAATTTCGATATAATTTTGGTTTTTTTTTGTGTGTTTAAAATAGTAAAGGATTACTTTGTTAGTTGTTATGATGATGAGTTAAACTTTTGCCTAATAGAATTTAGTAAAATCACGAAAAGGGTATTCAAAGATTGTTCCAAGATTGAATATGCGAAGGAGTTTGTAGAGTTTAATGGTTATACACACAACTAAGATTAAAAAAGGGTGGAAAAGAGATTCAAGATTTGTAGGGTTTTCTAGAAGGTGAATACAAGGAGGGTTTAAAGAAAGCGAATTGTCACTTGAGTAGTGAAAAAGGATGGTTTAAAGAAAGTAAATTGTTGGAGAGAAAAAACAGATTTTAAGGGTTGTGTAATTAATCGTTTAATCGTTTTAATGATGTTAGGAGTTAGCTTTAAGCCCTACAATGATCACGTCTAATCGTCTCTTTCAATAATCAACATTGATTAATTTGATTGCAATTAAACACTAAGAAGAGGTTTGAAGGGATTGCCAAAGTTTTCCGATATTCGCTGTGAATTAGATTAACCGGACTGATAAGGCAATACAGAGTTTCTGCATTCAGCAAGATCTCTATTCATGAATAGATAGCCGAACACTGTTGCACATGACAATCTTTGATTTGGTCGATCAAACAAAGTAACTAAGTAATCGCGTAATTAAGCAATACGGTTTGACCTCTATCCCAAACGGATTAGCTACATTCATATTCATAGCTATATGATTAAAACTAGAGAAGTGCGATTTTTTTTAGGATTGGATGGAATTTTTTAGGATTGGAGGGAATAAAGGAGTTCCAGTGTAATTTCATTCTTGCTCAAGTACAACAAACGTATCCAATTAGTTTTAGTTTAACATTGATGACATAGTATTTTTTTTGTTTTGAAACATGATGATATGATGATGAATAATAGTAGTTAACTTAGGTTTTTTCTCTTTTGTTTTCTATATGATCACCTAAGGGGTTTACTTAAATTTGATGGTAACACAGTATGGTGCTACTGAATTAAAATTAAATGCATAAGGAAACCTTGCCTCCTGAGAGTTCCAAGAACTTATCTCTAATCACTATGTGTGCTAAGCTCTAGCGTTTATGAGGGACACTCATTAAGAACAGGTTATTTTGTCCGTTTAAGGAAACGATGATGCCGACAATGTGGCTTTTTGCAGCTCTTTGTACGCAAACGATATTATATAGATAGGGCGGGGTGAAAAATTTTGTTTTATTTGATTACAAATTAGCATTAAAGCTAGGGTTAGGGTCAAAGAATCTGTTGTTTACTTGATGATTGTGCTGCTAACTTCTGTCAATGTTGGAGGAGTCAACTCTGTTCCACTATAAAGCACTCTGTAACAAACTAAGGTCTGTGGTTGATCAATTGACCACATTAGGTTCTCTTCTATGAGTTAGTGAATTATTGCCTTTTACTATTAGTAGTAGTCTAGTACTAACTATAACATGGCTAAAAACGTATGAAAGAATAAGAAGTCTATCTTGCTAAGGAAATTTGAGTAAGGGAATTATTCCCTTTCACTATTAGTACTATAGTTGAGTTGGTGCCAGAGACCTAGATATGTAAGGTGTAAAGGGAAGGGTGAATTATCTAGTTACTTGTTGACTATCGTGCCTTGAAATTCTGTAAGGGTTTTGGCGTGAATTTGTTACAGGCTAGTTTTTGATTTTGATGTTTCGTAGTCTTTTATGAGCTGTTATGACTTCTATTTTGGTTTGGAATACTGTGGAGTATAGATAGCTGCTGTTGGCATCGTGCTCCAACTTATTTGATGTTGAAGTTTGGTAAAATTCGGTCTATATGTGATAGGATTTTGAGGAAGTTGATGTGAATAGGGTATGAGAATACCAGTGCTTCCAATCGGTTCTGGTGTTGTAGTTTGGCTTCTTGCTTTTCAATTTATCTGGCAGTTGGGGCCTCGAAAACACTGCTTTTCCAATTCGGTCTATATTTCTTGAGTCTCATACATCAAACAGTCTTCCCTGTGCTCGTTTGATGTGGTTAAAGAAGTTGCATTTGAGGTGAGTGTGTAGATAAATTAATAGTCTCTTATGAGCTGTTATGGCTTTTATTTTTGGTTTGGCATAGTATGGAGTATACCAAACTGCTGTTGGGAATGGGGTAGATCTTATTTGATAATGAAGCTTAGTTAACATGCAATGCTTGGTCTATATGTGATATGGGTCTGAGCTCTGAGGAAGTTTACGTGAAAAGGGTATGAGAAATCTAGTGCTTCCAGTTGGTTCTGGTCTTGTAGTTTAGCTTCCTACTCCTTCCTCTGCCCTTGTCTCAGTGCCTTTATGGACATGGTTGTGTTTTTTCTTGGGTTTTACCTCATCTATAGCTGCAGTCGCGTCATTTATGTAACTCTTGAGAAGTTGTGGGACTGTGGGAGGGAGATAGACTCGTGTGATCTTAATGATAGCAAGTGGGATGTCATGGACAGAGATAACTCATTTTGGTCACTGTATGATAACAGTAATGACTTGAGGTCAAAATACAGAAACAGATTTTGCTAAGATGCAATTGTTTCAGTCTTTGCTGTTGATAGGTTTTTCTATTTTTGCAGGGCCTAGTAATTGTAGTATCATAATTCATTGTGATTTTGTAGACAATTCTTCTTGTTCGGTGTGGGTAAAGGCTATGAAAGATCTTGACCAGTTGACCCTAACTAGTGTTAACTTGACTTCTTTGTAATCTGGCAATTTCTACTGAGCTTGAGAAATGTAGTCTGAATTTTCTCAAACATGTGTTACAGATTTGATTAGGCCTTCTGATTAGAAATATTGTCATAGGTAGAATAAGATTCTAGTGTTCAGATGTGTGCATGTTGCTATCTTTGGGAGGAGGGAGAGGAAGAGATGCTGATGTCCTTCTTTTCTAGTTTGGTTGTCCTTGACTCCTTGCTGTTTGGTGGATTTTGAACCTGCTTTCAGTCATGAAGTGTCCTTCCTTGCCAAGTTGCCAGTAGTAGAGACTAGAGAGTCATACAACTCTGAACTATTCTGCTGTGTGCAAAAATGTTAATCTGTAAAGTGCAATGGAGATTTTGCGAACAAATCATGGGCTATCACACTAACTGGGAAAAAAAAACTAAAACAAAATTAGTAATGCGGAAATTGTTGTAAGAGATATTCTTCATAAAGTTAATGGGACAAATTCTCATTTTTTTTAATCTAAAAAGTGTTATTTACACTAAAGAGTCACAATATGATTGAAAATGGCGGCTTTTCTTTTAACTTTTCATGAACGTTGACATGGGATGATAACAAAGACTACAAGATGACTGCACCTAATTTGTGTGTCAATGAAAAAGTAGAATAGTTAATAAAAAAAATACGAAAAAGGAAAACCATTTCAAAATCATGTGACAGGGATGGTAACAAAGACTACAAGAGTGACTGCGCATAATAACAGAAACTTACTCATAATTGTCATCTTAAGACAAAAACTGACTAAGCAGTTAGCACACCAAATTCTGCACATTATTGTATGTCGTGCTGATGCCGGCGATTGTTTAGTGCTCTCAACAAATTTTAGAGGCCAAATTCAACTAAAGTCACTTGGTGTGTTGGTGCGTCCTTTCTGTAAATCTTGTACTACGTATGACGCAAGAGTACAGCTTTCGAAATCATTTATCACAGAATCGTGCATGACCCCGAATGTAACTCCCTAAATACGGCTCACTTTTTTTACAGGGTTTTAACAAATCATAGCACTTTCTACCAATTAGTAATACTATAAATTTTTATAAGCCAGTGGTTCCCTTATTGATAATGCCGAAGGGTCAAAATTTAATGAAAAGTACCACATCAAGTGCTGCTGTGTAGTTGTGTACTGCGTCTAGAGGCTAGAGCTGTAGCACATTATCAATTCTGGGTCCTTGATGGTCAATAGACTTGATACTTGTGGATAACACTAGCGAATATTTCTGATATGATTTCACATTAGCAGCATTGAGGATGGCACAATTTGCCTAAGATGGCCTTGAACAAATAAAGTAATTTATATCTTATTTCCTAAAACTGTCTCTACTTTAGTAGCCATAATTGATTTGCCGCAGTGACGTAGTGTACCTCAACTAGTACTCAGTGTCTGATCTCGTTTAATTCTGTTGAAATAGGTAAAATTGTTCCAGTCAGAGGATTGCCCCTCAAAAGTTCGGAGTACTGCTGATAATCACCAACAGATGAAATCATCTAAGATGTTGCATTCTAGTGTGATGGGATTTGAAGAGGCACCCCCTGGGTTTGGAGGAAAGGGATATTCAGATACATTTAAACCAATATGTATTCCCCAGGTCAAATGGAACTGTCCACCCATGGTAAGCTGACTAATATTCTCAGAAGTCTATTGCTTACAGTGGTTATACTTAATCTGCATTACTGACTGTAGGCATGTTAGTTTGAGGTCTCACAAACATGTATACGGAAAATTAAACTTTGATTTTTAATACTTCTGCATGAACAGTTCATGATGAGTAGTGACTTCTCTGTGGTGGCTGGTGAAGAAAGTTCGGAGAAAGAGACTCAAAAGAACAGAGAACTAGGAATGCTTGAAGCTCTATATCCCCATGCCTCTGCCATTCCTCAAAAGTATTGCCTACTGTTCCGAATTTCCCTTAATTCTATATTATGTTACATCATAGTTGATGATATATTTACCGCTGTGCACCAATAAATGCTCTTTGTTTTTTCTGCTTTGTTATTTTTCTTTTCACCATTTGTTACTTACGACTCGAATGTTCATCTATTTGTTGCATGTAGCCCATTAGTTTCGCCAGAAGTTGAAAATTGTGACTATGATGATAGTCAAACTCCCGTCATCCCTCTGATTCCTATCGAAGATGAAGATGCATTACGTGATGACTCAACACCTTGCTCCAATCCAGGAGCTACAAGCGAAGATGCGGTGTCAGTAAAATCATCTCAGCAAAATCTTCTGGGTCTGTTGAAGGCTAATGGAGTAGATGCAGATGTTGTCGCTGCTGCTTCAGCTGCCTTCACAGCAGTCGTGAAAACCATTGAGAATGGAAATATGGTTGATACTGATTTGCTCATTAGAATCCTGAGTGATCCAGAATTGCTTGATTTACTATCAACATATATTGATGCTTCAGCGACTACAAAGGTGACTCCCATTGAGCTGAAGCCTGTCGCAGCATCAACATATTTGCCCACTAAAGGTTGTCATACTTCTGTCTGCCAAAAGTCGTTGGGTGAGATCTCCAAGTTGCTCGACGCTTTCCAACAAAAGCTAATACCTGCCTCGGATAAATTGCTAACTTCTCAGCCCATTCAAGTCCAAACAGTACCTGTGCCCAATATGAAACCTCATGTATTCACATCATCACTGCAAGCTAATGGAAATTCAAACCAATTCTCCAACTACCTGCAACCTGTTACCACATCAGTGTCTGAGTCGCCAATCCAGTTTCATTCCATGCCGTCTGTGGAACCTCGTCCAATCTTGTCAAAGTTGGAGGATGTAAATCGTCCCCTTCGAGCAACGATTTCATCAAGTTTGGGGTCTGAAACGACTGGTCCATTCACATTACAGGCTAAAAATAATTCTGTTAAGCCTGTGAATGGCAGATCAGAGTTCACTAGAACAGTTACGCCCTCCTCAAGTTCTCATAATTTTGGGTCTAATGCCTCTTCATTGAACTTGTTCACTCAACCTGATAGATACCGTCCTCAAAATCCAGTGAACTTTGATCACACCAAAGGCTTCTCACGTAAGCCGCAGGGCCTATGCATGAACATGGCTTCATCAGCAAGGCAAGAAGATCAGATCCTGCCCCCGGAAACACATTCAATGCAATCTTCATCTTCAGTACCTCCTTTCTCGTCCATCAGTACCCCAGTTGTCAAGGATGTCAATTACTACAAGAGCCTCATCAGGCTACATGGAATGGGGAGGCAAGAAAGTCAGCCAGAGTATACTCCACAACATCCCTCGATTGTATCCGAACCTACCGCCGTCTCTCGACAAGCAGATGCACAGGCAAGGGTGCAGAAACCATGCAGATTTTTCAATAGCTCCAACGGGTGCAGGAGGGGATCTAGCTGTCCTTTTGAGCACGTTTCATCGCTTAAGCGAGCCGGAAACTTGACTGATGCTAACAGTATTAAGAGATTCAAATTTAGCGGTGAACTTGCAGGAAGAATGTAAATACTGCAGTTCTATTTGTAGCTGTTGCCTCCCTCTTTTCACATATTCTCAGGGGTTATTCCTCTTCAAAAATTTTGTTAAATGGCATAGTTGAGTAAATATACCTAGGTCAAAAACTTGGTCCTATTTTTGATGAGCTGCACATGCAATAGGCCACTGCTTACTATGTGATGCACAGTAATTTGAAAGAAAAAGTAAATGGTAGTTCCACTTTGAAGGTTTTTTTGCCTGTTACTCTTTTTGTAAACTCAATAATGAAAGTAAACTCAATTGTCAATCTACTTACTCTAAGAAAATGCTAATTATGAAATGCATTACGCTCGTGATTCCAAAGGTTTCTACATTGAAGTTGTCTCAAGACTGATTCTAACATTATAAGTTCGCCAAAATTTTGGTTTTAAAAGAACCTTTCCACCTAAAAAAAATGTATAAGCAGCCCAAATATTTAAGTAACTTTGGGAATGTTGAGAGTGGTCATATTGAAGAATTATGACGTATCGTTCTGTTTTAATAGATGGTGAAAGATTATGCTCGTTGCAAAACAAATTGACGAAGTTGAAAAAGTACAAAACGAGGCTTTTAAAGAGTTCATCCAAGAGAAAATAACAAATATCAAATACGCAAAGGAGGAACATGAGGAGAAGAAGTCGTGCCCAAAAGGCTACTTTTGTACTAAGACCTTAAAAACGTTTCGTGAACTTTGTAATTACCTTTGGTAAACTCGATTATTTCTATGGCAAAACTGAATAAAAACTAGTTTAGCTTATTTTTGTATATTGCATGCCCTTTTTATTTGAAATAATCTTGTCAGAGATGAGAGATGAAAGATATTGGAATGAGAATTAAAGCTTCGCATCCAAATGATCTATCTCATGACGGTGATGGTAATAGAATTTGAGAATTCAACCTCTAATTAAAGTTACTAAAATATCCTCTATTAAACAATTGATTTTACACATCTATTTTTCATTTAAAAAGAATATAAAAATTCATTATTTCTGTTGGGATAGTGACTACAAAGTCGCTATTGAAAGTTGCAAAGGAGATGCGAGATTAAGACATGATCGACTCGAATGGCTCAAGTCGAGTGGTTGAGTGCCTCGCGCAAAAAAAAAAAAAAGAGAGCGCTTGAGTCGAGCGACGAGCTTCTGGGCTTGTTTCGCGAGCTTTCTTTGTGTTTTTCTTTATATTAAGTTTCCTAATTGTACTAGGTCTTTTGATTTGTTGGGTTTTATATATAAACACCACATGTCATTAACCTACCGTTAAGTGAGATTGAAGAGAGAAAAGAGAGAGCTTTCAATGGGAGATTTAGTTTTCTAGGGTTGGCCTATTGAGAGTTGAATCTCTGTCATATTGTATTTGTAATCTCACCACTATAAACAAAGAGTTTTCCTAGCCTTGAGGACGTAGTAGTTATCACATTGATAGTTAACCTCGTAAATCTTGTGTCTTTTAGTCGTTTGCACGTAGTTAGTTTATCACTGCTAACACGCTTTTCGTACACCAATTGTTTTTAACAGTAGTTCTTTTTTTTGAAATAACGGGGGATGGACTATTTTATTCCATTGTATCAAGATCCACTGAAGCAATAATGCCTAGTGGGAAATTATCAACAAGATAAAGTTACATCTCAATACAAGAGGAAATTGTTACGCAGTAGTTTTTTCGAAATCTTAGTGAAGGGTTGAATTTGTTATCTAATGTCTGCTTTTTGTGAAAAAGACCAATTAAAGTGGAGGGTTTCTTCAAACAACTACCAATTAATTCCCTGTCTTATACCAAATGATAAATTTACAATAATTTAGTTTCGCATGTAGATTTCTGACCCCTTTTCTCAATCTCAATATTATTATTGTACTAAACAAGAGCTATGAAAATTTTCAAAAAAAAATAAAAAAAATTAGAGCTATGAAAAGTCACGTGGCTAGGTTTTTTTTTACAATCACTATAAAAAAAACGCAAAGGTTATGTGTTTTTATATATTGAATACTATCTATTATAACATTCATTTTTGAGAAGAAATAAGAACTAGTTCAAGTGGTTGGAGATATCTTACCCCAATCATAAAGGTTGAGGTTCGATTCATTCTCATTTGCGACTTAATATGATCATTACACACCCGAAAAAAATAATTTATTTTTGAGAATGTATTAGAGAAACCTATGTTTAAAAAACCCTATTTTTGTATGCAAATTAAAAATATGAAAATTGGGACAAATATGAGACATAAATAATGGGAAATCCGAACAATTTACTTAAAATGGGCAATAATACTTTATCATACAAATCCCCACCAAACATAACTCAATCCACAGCTCACAAATGTAAAAATAACATTGGCAATTTAGCACTAACTAAATAATACTAGAAGAACAGAAAAATTTTGGGTTTCTGAGAGAAAAAAAGTATGATCAAGCAGGAGAGGTTGAAGAAAGTTAAGTGGGTTACTTCTTTATTAAGAGTTTGATATAATTTGATAATTTTTATGTGTTTATAGTAGAAAAAGGTTACTTCTTTGTTACTCTACTATGATGATGATGATGATTGATGAACAATACCAAGGTTAAAAATGTGAACTGGGCATAAAAAGATTGAATCTTTCTATGGGTATCTTGTATTTTTTTTTTACTGTGAATTTCATATGCTTTTCTTATTTCTGTGTTTAAGGTAGAAAATGATTACTTGTTTGTTAGTGTACTATGATGATTGATTAATGAACAATGCCATTGTGTAAAATTTGAACTTGGTATTTAAAGTTTTAATCTTTCAAGGAGTTTGTGGAATTTAATGCATAAATCAATGAGTGAGAAGCCATTTAGTTTCGAATTCGGTGTGGTTGAAGAAATGAGAAATGCAGCCAGGAGAAAGATATATAGTATAGGAGAAAGTCGTGGGAGAGACCGTCTACTTTAATCATGGAAGTAGACAGTCCTTTTTAAGAATTTGTGAAATAGTATAGTTGAGGATTTGACATGGTACTTTTGATGGAAATCGCAACAAAGTGGCATTTTGATACCACTAGGAAAAGATATTACAAGAAAATCTAGGGAGAGACCGTCTTTTTGAAGAAAAAAAGACGGAGCCATCGTGGCCCAATAAAGGATATATATCTCTGATTTGACTTGGACTTGTAGGAAGCGGGAGTTTATTTAGCTTGTAAGGAGCTATCATGAAAGTAGATGTTCTTTTCTAAGAATTTGTGTATTGCATATATGTATTGAGGTTACTCGGGAAATTAATAATTGATTGATACCTAATGAAGGAAAGCCTAGGGAGGTATTTAGGAAGGGTTCTATCAGGAGTGCCCCGGAAATTGCAGGGTTGATTATATCTATCATGGGCTTTAAGTTGGGGATTTCTCAGTGACTTGAAAAGCAATATTCAACGATTATAGACGTAATTGTCAAAGATATGCCAGACAATAGAGTCTCACAAAGTGATACGTTTCACAAGTCACAAATATACACTTTAGTATGTTACAAACTGGTTTATTATTAAGGTATGAGTGCCAGTGTATTTTTCTTTTAATTATCCCTCTCTTTCTTGCTTTTCGCCTGACTTTGGTTTAACCTTTATAAATAGTCAAGATTTTAGGACTGATAGATGCAAAATGTTTCAGTCTTTACTCTTTGTCCATAACCTACATTGATTAATTTGATTGCAATTAGACACTTTGAATAGGTTTAAACAGATTGTGACAGTTTTCGGGTTTTGGTTATGAACTAGACTAACCAACCTGATAATGCCCTACAGAATTTCTGCATTCAGCAGCAGGATCTTGGGAGGGAGAACCTACTGTAAGTAAGTTTGTCTACGATAGTAAAGAGACATCATTTAGAATAAATAAGACAAATACACTTTGTCATTGGTTATGTTTGTATTTTGGTCTATTATACCAAACATCTCTTCTTTGTTTTCTCAATTCAACAGTAACTAAGTAATTGCATAAAAAGCAGAATGGTTCTTCCTCTATCCCAAAATGATTGGGTACATTTGCCTTTATTTGTGTTCCAGAGTTAGACCACTTCTATTAAATCACTATTTGCGTAACGAAGGTTTGGGTTTTTGCGTTATACATGGTTGTGTTCTTTGCTTGGGTATTACCTATTTACCTCAGTTATAGCTGAAGTCCTGTCATTTCTGTAGCTCTTGTGAAGTTGTGGAAGGGAGATAGACTCATGTGTTCTTAATGATAGCAAGTGGGAAGTCAAGGGCAGAGATAACTTGATTCTGTTCTCTTTTCATAGTACTAATAGTAATGACAAGAGGCTAAAATACAGAAACAGAATATGTTGAGATGCAATTATTTCAGTCTTTTTGCCTGAGAATATGTGAAAAGAGGGAAACAAAACATAGCATTTTCTACCAAATACTATAAATCTGTTATTGTAGCATTTTGATAAGCCAGTGGCTCCCTCATCAATTAATGCCCAAGGATCAAAATCTAATGGAAAGTACCGCATCAAATAATGCCGTGTAGTTGTGTACTGTGCTAGAGTTATAGCACATTGTCAAATCTTGGTCCTTGAGGTGAATAAACTTGCTATATATCTGGATAACATTAGCCAAGACTTGGTTATCATATGATTTCACATTAACAGCATTGAGGATGGCAAAATTTGCCCAAGACCGTCTTGAGTTAATTAAGTAATATATATCATATTTTCTAAAACTGTGTGTGCTTTTGTGAATGCTGTAATTGGTTTGTCATAGTGTACCTCAACTAGTACTCAGTCTCTCATCTCGTTTAGTTCTGTTGAAATAGGTAAAATTGTTGCAGTCAGAGGATTGCCCCTCAAAGATTTGGAATACTACTGAAAATTACCATCAATCAAAGTCATCTAGCATGGTGCATTCTAGTGTAATGGGATGTGACGATGTACCTCCTGGCTTTGGAGGAAAGGGATATTCTGACATATCGAATGAACCTTGTGTTTCCCAGGTCGAATGGAATTGTCCACCCATGGTAAGCTGACCAGTGTTCTCAAAAGTGTCTTGCTTGTACTGGATTTACTCAATCTGCATTACTGACCGTATGCATATTAGTTTCAGGTCCTGCATACATTTATAAGGAAAAGCAAACGTTAATCTCAATATGTACTGCTTATCTTTTGCATGAACAGTTCATGATGAGTGGTGACTGGCTTGTGGTGGCTGGTGAAGAAAGTACAGAGAAAGAGACTCAAAAGTGCAGAGAATTCGCAGTGCTTGAAGCTGTTTATCCCCGTGCTTCTGCCATTCCTCGAAGGTATAGTATGTCTGGCACAAAACCTCTCATGTCGATTTGCTTATTGCTCTATTAGCTTGGTCGTGTTGCCTACTGTTCTGAAATTTCCTTAATTAGGTTGTGCTACATTATTCATTTACTGCTGTGCATCTACGGGCTCTGTGTTAAACTCCAAAATTAGGCCTCAAGTACTTATAAACGAACGTTTATATGTCAAAAATACAGTACATGATACAACCCCAAAAAAGAAGGGAAAAGGGGATTTAAGTCATCAAAAACATTAAAACAAGAGGCACTACAAGCATACTGAATAAGAAACACAACTTGGAAATCATCATCTTAATCATCAATCAAGAGCTAGAAATTTGAATCAACAAAATAAAAAATAAAAAATATAAGACAATAAATAGAGAGCAAAATTGAAATCTACAACACACCTCCATCCCATGAAGTGTATCAATCTACAATTATCAACCCAAAAAAAAAAAGTAATGTTAAGTAAACATGTATTAGAGATTACCTTGAAAAGGTTAGGTCCCCAATGTTGAGGTTTAAACAATCTTGAATGGTTATGCAACTTTCGCTTGTAAGTTGCTGATTTTAGCCAACTTTCGCTTGTAAAGAGACCCAACTTTTGCTTGTCAAAACAGTGAGAATTTGGAATATAGAGAGGAAGCATTGAGGATGTGATTGAAAGAGAGAACTAAAGAGGAAACGTGAGTATATTTGTTATTTGAAAACTGCATATTATAGCCTCACGGTCTTTTTTTAGGAATTAAAATGCAATTAAGATTAGACGAGATATTATATCAAAAAGAAAAAAAGATTAGACGAGATATGAAGAAGAATTTTGGAAAAGTAGAAGAGGAGAAGTGTTAATATGCTATGCGGGAACCGAGAGATGAAGTTGAAGAAAATGAAATCGATATATTTGTTGTATTGGTAGCTGTTGTGTTAAGATTTTTAATTTTCGAATTTTTAAAATGTCATTGGGTGACATGCACACGGTCTTAGCCGCCACTCTGTGCACCAATACTGCTTTTTGTTTGTGTTTTAGTCTGTTATTTTCTTTTTCACCATTTGTCACTTACGGCTTGCGTTTTTCATCTGTTTGTTGCATGTAGCCCATTAGTTTCACCAGATATTGAAGAATGTGACTATGATGATGGTCGAACCCCCCTCATCCCTCTGATTCCTATCGAAGATGTAGATGCATTACGTAATGACTCACCAACTTGCTCCAAATCAGGAGCTACAAGCCAAGATGTGGTGTCAGTAAATTCATCTGAGCAAAATTTTCCGGGTGTGTTGAAGACAACGGTATATGAGAGACCAGTTGGAGTCTTTAATGGAGTAAATTCAGATTTTGTCGCTGCTGCTTCAGCTTCATTTACTCCACAATATCTGTCAATTGTATCTGAACCTTCAGCAGTCTCTCGACAAGCAGATGCACGGGTAAAGATACAAAAACCATGCAGATTTTTTAACGGCTCCAGCGGGTGCAAGAGGGGATTAAGCTGTCCTTTCGAGCATGTTTCATTGGTAAAGCGAGCAGGAAACTTTCCAGATGCTGACAGTACTAAGCGATTCAAATTTAGTGGTTAACTCGCAGGAAGAATGTAAATACTGCAGTTCTGTTTGTTTGTAGCTGTTGCTTTCCTCTTTTGCCGGTCTCACAGTTCACATATTCAGGCGACAGTGGAGCAAAGAAGTTGGTTGGGGCCGTGGGGGGCGTCGAGGGGCTGCCGTCCCCCCTAGAGTTTTTTAGATAAAATGATTGTAGTTTAGATAACGACAAGTAAAAGCAGCTGGCATGCGGTTGGCCGGGCAGATTATAAGTACTATTATGCTTAGAAGTTGCCTGGGCGAGAAACTCAGCTGAGCCTCTAAAATGATTTTTGTTTTTACAGCATTACACAAAATGATGTTTGCATTATTAGTATACCAATTCCAGTTGGCTTAGTTAGTGGTTAGGCTCCATTATGATATGCGAACCAAAGGTCCCAACCAGAGATCAAAAGCTACGAGGAGGATAACTTTGAAGCTCTTTAGCTCTTCCTCCCTTTACTCCTTTGTTCTTTGTGATTTTTTACCTCTTACATTTCATTTCACCTTTCTATGTCAAATTTTTGACTCCGCCACTGTTCTGAGGGAGTCGTCCTCTCTAAAATGTTTGTTAAATGGCTTAGTTGAGTGAATATACCAAGGCCAAAACCTTGCTCGTTTTTTGATGAGCTCCACATGTTGCACATTAATTTTTTTTGGTGCAAATGTTGCACATTAATTTGAAAGAAAGTAAATGGTACTTTTACTTTCTCGTAATGTTTTTTTACTTGTTTCTCTTATTGTGCAATTGTTCGTATTTTTTTTTTGTTCGCCATTTTATTGATATGGAAGGAGCCGATGCACCCATGTAATAGTGGTATGTTGAAGATTTAAATATATTATTGCCGAATAACCGCATGCTCTTAATAAAATCAAATTTATTTTCAGGATAAAAGGAGTGAACAGATGATAATTGCATATATATCACACCAGCCCAGATAACTTATTTTACACATAAAACTTTGGGAAAACTGACAGCTCATTGGAATGAGAGTCGGGGTCATAAATGAGGATTGAATTCCCAATTGTTCATTCCTTTGTTTCTGTATTAGTCTTGATGGTAGTCGAGAGGATATATTATAAATGAAAGTTGAGAGTTTCAATTCCATATGATAAAGGGGTGATGAACTAATGATGATAGAAATTGAAATTCAACTCCTAATTAAATTTACTAAACCTCCTTTAACAAACTAATTACTCTATCTATTCCAATACTTTGCTCCATTTACTTTTTCACACATAGGCAAGGCGAGGATATTTTTCACCATCGATAATTCACTGTACAAAATTATAAAATACATATAACTTAAACAAGATTTTTCAAAAAATACTTTTACATAATATATTTATTTGTAAATATTTTTTAAAAATATATTTTCTAACTTATTAATAGTTAAAATATACAATGAAATAGTGCCAAAAAGCAAAGAGACAAAACAAATAGGAGGGGAAATACCTACCAATCATACAATTCCACATCTTCAATTTTCATTTAAAAAACGTACAAAAATATTTTTACTTCTTTTACACCTAATAGCTTCCCAATCGACACCTATATAACATTAAAGTATAACAAAGCAAAAAAAAAAAAAAAAAAAGAATTTTCAACTCTTTACTCCTAGTTATTAAAATGGCATTCTCAATCTCATTCCCAATATGAAGACTGAAGAGTCACATGAAGAGCTAGGGTTTTCCCAACAATCATAATTAATCAAATAAATAATAAAATTGCAATTTTCATTATTTCTACTAAAGATTGTAACTTTTGAATACCATTTAACATGGGCACTAATCAAATAATACTAGAACACAATAATAATAATAACAATTTAGTAAGCATTTTAGGGCGCAAATTTTTGGGTTTCTCTGAGGAAAAAAGTATGATCAACGGGATTTCAAGGGAGAGATTCAAGAAAGTTAAGTGGGTTCCAGATGATAAGCTTTGTCAGGTATATTATTAATCAAATTTATCTTTATTATGGTTTTATAATTTTTGTGTGTTTATAACAGAAAAAGATTACTTCTTTGTTTGTCTACTATGATGATGATGATTAATGAACAATACCATGGTTTAAAAATCTGAACTGGGTATGTAAAGATTATGTAAAGATTGAATCTTTTGATGGGTATTTCAAGAAGTGAAGTTTTGGAGTTTTTTTTTTTTTTTTGATAGAGTATAAGGATCCAAGGAATATGCAGAATATGGTTGTCACCGGTGTAGCGAAAAGAAGAGGGAGTAAGGGAAGTAAGTTGCTTAGGAGAGTATGATTAGTGCAAAATGTTTGTGCATAAGCTACATTGATCAATTTGATTGTGAGTAGGCAATTTGAAGAGGAGCAAGGTTGGTCTAATAGTTGGGAGCTCGACCTGTCGGGGGGTTGTCCTAGGTTCGAATCTTTATATCCCCACTTCCCGCAACATTAGTTGCTCAATGTACCGAAATAAAGATTAGACAATTTGAAGAGGTTTTAAGGGATTGGGACAGTTTCCGTGTTTTGGTTATGAACTAGGGTAACCAAACTGATAGAGTCCTACAGAATTTCTGCTTTCATCAGCAGGAATGCAAGATGTGGGAGGGAGAACCTACTGTAAATAAGTTTGTCTCTGTGAGTATAGAGACATTGTTTAGCATAAAAAAAAAAAACAATCACCTCTGTGAATTGTTATGTTTGATTTGGTCTATTGTACCAAACATCTCTTCTTTGTTTTCTCCATTTTGACAGTAACTATGTAATTGCATGAAAAGCAAAGTGATTGGGTACATTGGCCTTTTTCTTTGTGTTCCAGAGAGTCAGACCACTTCTTATACATCACTATTTGCTTAACCAAAGTTTGGATTTTCCGTAGGATCGCTTGATACTAAGAAGGATCAAGAGCTTCGACTTGATGTGTTTGCGGAAGATTCAAATTTTATGTAGTGGAAACATGATCTGGAATTATTGCAAATCCCGAAAATTTGAAATCGAGAATTGATTTGGGTGAGAATGAAGGACATGAACGACATTTTAAGGAATTAATTACCAAACATGAACTACAAGACACCTAAATCTTATTAAAAGAACCACGGAGATTTTAATAAAGTCTTGGTTTGAATTTGTGATTGTAAAACATGAGAGTACAAAGAACAAATGTTCTGGTTTGATAACACGAAGGTTAACACGGAAATGTTTTAGAACTTTAGCAGTCAAATAATTTGCAGAATATGTCCTTTAAATAGGACTACAAAAGCCACGGAATTTAGACTCCTAATGGACTTAAGAACGCCTCTAACAGTCCATAAGACTCCTAACATAACGAGGAAACTTCCTTATCTGCCTTTTGCAAGCCAGAATCTATACCATAGATAAAATTAAAAGAAAGCAAAATTTTGACTACTATTATCCTTAATGGACTCTTGGGACCCTAAATAAACTTGAAAGGAAGCAATCAAACATATGAACAACTGAAATAAGCGTAATGCTCACGTCTAAATATAATTGGACTCCAAATAATGCAAGCTGAAATGAAAGTAGTTAAAGTGGAACAGTTCAACTTAGAACAAGTGTAACTTCTTTATTATTTTTCACCTTAAGGCTCATGAGTACTCGTTGAAAAGCTACTTGAATAAGCTATCTTATCCAATTGAATCCAGTCCAAAATGTTGAAAATTGAGTGAGATACGCCTCAAACAAAGCGATGTAATCACTAGAATCAGAATTAAGCACCCTTTCATTTTTAGCCTCGCTCCTGTGTTGTACTCCCCTTCTTAGAAATGATTCGACCTCAAAATCTTGACAATAAGCATATACAATTATGAGTAAGAACTAAGAAGCATTTAAAAACACTTTTATTTTCCCTTCCGATTTAGCATGATCACAGACCAAGTCACTTTAGCTCGTTTCGGGCCTGTTGGTTTACAGTTTTAAATTTACGTCTTTCCACCATTGACGTCGTGTTGGCCTTAAATATACACTCTAGCAGCTTCCTTTAGTAGTTAAATTCATCATAGAGTAGCTTGTTGATGAAGGATTCTCTATAGTCAACGGAAGTGCTTTATGGTCTACGTGCTCTTCTATGAAAACTGGAAAAGCTTTTATACTAAAATTTGAGTTGCTTTTACTTATCTTTTCTTTCTTAGGATCTGGAGTGTCTAGTATCCATTTGCCTTTGGTTTCTAATGTAGCATCAATCTTCATTCTCCTTCTTGAAAATGTCTAATGCAGCATGAGCAACTTTTGTCTTTCTTCATATGTTTTTGGTAGGTCCACATTTCTTGGATTAGTTACATGGTAAGGCATGTCTAAGGTATAAATAAAGACACC
The DNA here is from genome assembly GCA_901111285.1 of Corrigiola litoralis. NCBI lineage: Eukaryota > Viridiplantae > Streptophyta > Magnoliopsida > Caryophyllales > Caryophyllaceae > Corrigiola > Corrigiola litoralis. The sequence continues at coordinate 6,889 of CAAKMY010048952.1, read as the reverse complement.
CGGTGGAAGGACTTGCATGAGCTCCTCCTCCACTTCGTCTTATTTTGCTTTACCGTGCATATCCTTCTTGAAATCAGCAGCAAACTTCTCCTCCAATTTGTTAATAATACGAATCACACATTTGTCAGGACACTCAGATTGGTAGTGACCTTAACTGTGAAAATTTAAAGTTAAAACACTTGAGTTTAGACTTGTTTTTAGCATCACTAGAGGTAGCAACACTTATGTATTTGAACATGTCCAACTCTCTTCTTAATTCTCCTCTCAATTCTGCCACGGATTTTGTCAGAACACTTCAGCTAGCTTTGGTTTCAGAGGTAGATACAAAACTCTTTGGGAAAAGAATGTAACATTTCTTATTTACCTTCACTTGTTTATCACACTTAGTCGCAAGTTTGACAACATCCTCAAACGTCCAATGTGTTTGCTCGTCTTGTCATATGGGTTAGGGGTGGTGGTAGTGGCATAGTAGCTGGGTATCTATGAGTTGTGGCATCGAAAGCACATTCCTGATCTTTCTTGAGTCTTCATACATCAAGACAATCTCTCCTGTTCTCGTTTGATCTGGTTAAGAAATTGCATTTGAGGTGAGTGTGTAAATAAAATAGTGAGTTATCTGCCTTAGATAAAAATGTTTGCTGTCATTAAATGAGAGTCACGTATATCGTTTAGTTACGGTGGTGTTCGAGACCTAGATATTGCAAAAGGTGCAAAGCAAAGGGATAGTTCTTTAGTTACTTGTTGACTGTCGTGCCTGTAAATTTTGTTATGGTTTTGGCTTAAATTTGCTTCAGGCTAGTTTTGAGTTTAAAGTTTCATTTCCTTTGATGAGCTGTTATGGCTTCATTTTGGTTTGGCATACTATGGAGTATACAAAAGCTGCTGTTGGGTTGGGCTACAACTTATTTGATAATGAAGCTTTGTTCATATGTGTTGCTTAGTCTGTGTGTTTTGGGTCGGAGAAAGTCGATGTGAATCGTGTGTGAGAAAACCAGTGCTTCCAGTTGGTTCTAGTCTTGTAGTTTAGCTTCCTACTCTTTTCTCTGCCCTCCTCTCTGTGCCTCTTTTGACATGTTTGTGTTTTTCTCTTGGGCATTGCCTCGTTTATAGCTGTAGTCGTGTCATTTATGTAACTCTTGAGAAGTTGCGGATGGGAGATAGACTCATGTCTTCTTAACGATATCAAGTGGGAAGTCAAGGGCAGAGATAACTTAAATCTGGTCAATTTGTACAAGTACTAACAGTAATGACTAGAGGCTAACAGATATGTTTAGATGCAATTTCAGTCTTTTGTCTGCTTTAGCTGTTGATAGGTTTTTCTATTTATACAGGGCATAGTAAATTAGTAATAAATTAATAATAGTATCATAACTCGTGGTTTTGTACATAATCTTCGACAGGATATACCTCTTGTTTAGTGTAGGTATGCGTAAATGGCTGTGAGAAATCTTGATCTTAACCAGTGTTAACTTGGTTTGTTGTGATTCTGATTTTCGTGCTGAGCTTGAGAAAGTGTAGTCTGAATCTTCTCAAATCTGTATTACATATTTTATGAGGCCTTCTAGTTAGAATGGTGAGTTGCATGATATTGTATGGGAAAAGGGGTATCTTAGATGCACTTTGAATTCTCAGCCTCATCTATGGACTAGTTATCTAGGTAGAATTAGACTTTTAGTGTTTCAGCTGTGTGCCTGTGGCTGTCTTGGGAAGGAGGAAGAGAAAAAGATGCTGATGCCCTTTTTCCTGGTTTAGAGGTCTTGCTGTTTTGAACCTGGTTTTAATCATGAAGTGTCCTTCCTTGCCTGTAGTAGTGAGTCATACAAATCTGAACTATTTGCTGTGTGCAAAAATGTTAATTTGTAAATTGTATTGGAGGTTTTGCTCACTATGGGCATGGGGTTTTGCACTAATTGGGGAAAAAAACGACAAATTCTTAATGCCGAAAGAGCTGCTCTTCTAAGAGACAGTCTCACAGTTGATGAAATAAATGTCTCTTTTTAATCTAAAAGGGTTACATTCTGAAAGAGTCACTATATGATTATAGTGACAACTTTTCATTTTTTTTTTTTACTTTTCATTAACGTTGTATATCTTATTAAATTAGCTCGGAGATGAAGAGAGTGGACTTGGAAGTCGTCATTTTTCACAATGTTGATATAAATGATCATTAAACTCAATTTATAGTAAAGCATTTTGTAAGTCAAAATAAGACTGTCGTTTAAGATAAAGTGAATTTTCTAGTAATTGATCGTAATCATATGCAAATTATCTGAAGAGACGGTGTTTTTTTGTTAAAAAAAAAAGACCTAGTCTGAATCAAAATGCAATAAGTCTTTTATGAGACCATCTTAAAGTGCTCACTTTTGTCTTAAATTGCTCATTTTTGGCTTAAAGTGGTCACTTATTTTATACTCATAATAAAAAGGTGACTATTTTAACTCATTTTGTGACTGTCTATTTTTAGGCAAAAACTCAAATAAGACGGTCTCACTAAAAGGATTCGGGGAGACCATTCAAATGGATTGGTGAAGCACGTGCACACAAGTACTATTAGAAAGTAGAGGTTTTAAAATTAAATGTAGATGTTTTAAAGTAAAGATTGACATTTTTAATATAAAAGGTTGAGGTTTTGAAATAAAAGATAGAATTTACAAAGTGAAAGATAGACCTTTTTACTTGATTCCTGCACTTGAGATTAATCTCTTTAAAGGCCAAATTCATCGAAATGAACTTGGTGCTCCTTGTAATTCTTCACAAAATCTTGCATGACCCAAAAATAACTCCCTAAATTAAGGGATTGTTTGGTACCATTGTTTGTTTTCATTTTTTTTTTTTTTTTTGAAAACAAAGATCCAATTTATGAAAATCAGGAAAAGTGGTTTGGAGTTTCCAGTTGTCAGTTTTCACTTTTGATGTAATATTTATACAAACAACTAATTTCTAGTCAGTTATCTAAATTTGTCTATACAATCATTGAAAATTAAAAAGCACAAACTGGCTGTGATATCGAACAAGATAATTCAGCTCACTCTTTTTACAAGTTTCAAACAAAACATAGCATTTTCTACCAAATATTAATACTATTAGTATTCATAAGCCAGTGGCTCCCTCATTAATTAATGCCCAAGGGTCATTGAAAGTACCACATCAAGTGATGCCGTGTAGTTGTGAACTGTGTCTAGAGTTATAGCACATTATCAAATAGTGGTCCTTGAGGGTGAATAGACTTGATATATTTCTGGATAACACTAGCGAATACTTAATTCTCATATGATTTACATTAGCAGCACTGAGGATGGCACAATTTGCCTAAGATGGCCTTGAGCTTATTAAATATTGTATATCTTATTTTCCTTTGTAACCATGATTGGTTTGTCATAGTGTACTCAACTAGTTTTCGGTGTCTCATCTAGTTTAGTTCTGTTGTTATAGGTAAAATTGTTTCAGTCAGAGGATTGCCCCTCGAAGATTCAGGATACTATTGAAAATCACCATCAATCAAAGTCATCTAGGATGTTGCATTCTAGTGTAATTGGATTTGACGACGCACCTCCTGGGTTTGGAGGGGAGGAATATTCAGATATACCAAAACGAAGTATTCCCCAGGCCCAATGGAACCCTCCACCCGTGGTAAGCTGACAAGTATTCTCAGAAGTTTATTGCTTTGTAGTGGTTTATTTAATTTACATTACTGAACGTAGGCAAGTTTGAGGTCCTGAAAACATGTATAAAGAAAATCAAACGTCAATTTCTGTATGTAGTGCTTATCTTTTGCATGAACAGTTCATAATGAGTAGTGACTGGCGTGTGGTGGCTGGGGAAGAAAGTAAAGAGAAAGAGGCTCAAAAGTACAGAGAATTTGGAGAACTTGAAGCTGTATATCCACGTGCCTGTTCCATTCCTGAAAGGTATAGTACAAGTCTGGCACAAAATCTCTCATGTTGATTTGCTTATTGCTATGTTAGCTTGGTCGTGTTGCCTACTGTTCTGAATGCCCCTTGATGAGTTAATTCTGGATAGTGCTACATCATACATTTGCTGCTATGCGCCAACAAATGCTCTTCGTTTATTTTTTGGTTTGATATTTTCTTTGCGCCTTTTGTCACTTGCGACATGAATTTTCATCTATTTGTTGCATGTAGCCCACTTCCGCCAAATGCTAAAGAATGTGACTATGATGATGGTGAAACCCCTCTCATCCCTCTGATTCCTATTGAAGATGTAGATGCATTACGTAATGACTCACCACCTTGCTCCAGTTCAGGAGCTACAAGCCAAGGTGTAGTGTCAGTAAATTCATCTCAGCAAAATCTTTCGGGTATGTTGAAGGCAATGGTAGATGAGAAGCCAGTTGGAGTATCTAATGGAGTAAATTCAGATGTCGCTGCTGCTTCGGCTGCCTTTACAGAAGTCGTGAAAACCTTTGGGAATGGAAGCATGGTTGATACTGATCTGCTCATGAGAATCCTGAGTGATCCGAAATTGGTTGATTTACTACCAACATATGCTGCTTCAGCAACTCCGAGGGTGAGCCCCATTGAACCGAAGCCTTTAGTAGCATCAACGTCTTTCCCCATCAAAGGTTGTCATACTTCACCATTCCAAGTCCAAACAGTACCTGTGCCCAATACAAAACCTCATGTTGTCACATCATCACTGCGAGCAAATGGAAATTCAAACCAATTCTCCAACTACCCGCAACCCTCTTCACAATCTAGTACTTCGGTCTCAGTGTCTGAGTTGCCGTTTCAGTCACATCCCACGCCATCAATGGAACCTCGTCCAATCTTGTCAAAGTTTGAGGATGTAAATCGTCCTCTTCAAGCAACGACTTCATCTAATTTGGGGTCTGAAACGACTACTTTATCCACCTTATGGGCCGCATTACAGGGTAAATCGAATTGTGAAAACTCTGTGAATGGGAGATCGGAGTTCGCTAGAACAGTAACGCCCACCTCAAATTCTCATATTTTTGGGCCAAATGCCTCTCCTTTGAACTTGTTTACTCAACCTGATAGATACCCTCCTCAAAATCCAGTGAAATTTGATGACACCAAAGCCTTCTCACCTAATAAGCCAAAAGGCCTACTCTTGAACATGGATTCATCAGTGAGGCAAGAAAATCAGATGTTGCCCTCGGAAACACATTCAACTAAACTTCCAATGCAATCTTCATTTTCGGAACCTCCTTTCTCGTCCATCAGTACCCCAGCTGTCAAGGATGTCAATTACTACAAGAGCCTGATCAGGCTACATGGAATGGGGTGCCAAGAAAGTCAGCCAGAGTATACTTCACAATATCAGTCAATTGTATCTGAACCTTCAGCCGTCTCTCGACAAGCAGATGCGCCGGCAAAGATAAAAAAACCATGTAGATTTTTCAATGGCTCCAGCGGGTGCAAGAGGGGATCAAGCTGTCCTTTCGAGCATGTTTCATCAGTAAAGCGAGCAGGAAACGTTTCTGATGCTGACAGTATGAAGAGATTCAAATTCAGTGGTTAACTCTGGGAAGAATGTAAATACTGCAGTTCTGTTTGTAGCTGTTGCTTCCCTCTTTGCAGGTCTCACTGTTCACATATTCTCAGGAAATGGCGGAGCTAGTTTGCTTTGGGGGGGGGGGGGGGGACAACTTTTCAGATAGAGGAGTGTAGATAACGACAAGTAAACAAAGCTGGCGTGATGGTTGACTGGGCATATCACGAGTACGATTGTGCGTTCGAAACTCAGCTGGCCCTCTAAAATGATTTTTGTTTTTACAATGTTACATAAAACCATGTTTGCAAGAATTGTTTCTCAATTCTCGCTGGCCCTCAAATTGATTTTTGTTTTTACAATATTACATAAAATAATGTCTGCATCAATAGTTTACCAATTCCAGTTGTCTTAGTAGTCAGGCTCTATTCTTATAAGCAAACCAAAGGTCCCCAACCTGGGATCAAAACCCAAGAGGAGGATAATTCTATTTCTTCTTCCCTATTACTCATTTGTTCTGTGTGTCTCTTATTTTGGATTTCTGACTCCTTCGCTATCATCAGGGTTTGTTGAGCAAATATACCAAGACAGAAACCCTGCTCATTTTTTATGAGCTCCTCATGTTTTTGAAAGAAAGTAAATGATAGTTTCACTTTCCCGTCGCTATCATCAGGGTTTGTTCTTATGGAGAATGTCCTTTCTAATTTTTTATTTTTTTTTTTGTTATTGGCACCATTTTATTAATACTGGGGAGCCAAAGCTCGACACCGAATTTAAACCTAGGTAATAGTGGTATGTTGAAGTTTCAAATATATTAAAGTTATAAAAATGCATACTCTTGATAATTTGCCAGTTTGAAGAACTATTGCATGCACCTAATAGTATGTACTTTCAAGTATATTTGTTTGTACCTTTATCTATTTTTTGACAAAAAAAAAAAAACAAAAGTAAATAAAAATACCTTAAGTTAGATATGAGAGTAGGTATTCTCAAATGTAACTAATAATTTGCGAGTTTCTTATTATGATACAAGGAGCGAGAAGTTCGACAAGGTCCTACAACTGTTTTGCACCGTAAGATTTTAATTCAGTAGGAAAATGTCATGAGAACGCTGAATTTACAATCCTACAGAAAATGTGTTACGGCTGTGAATTTAAAATTTTATACAAGTTGTCTCAACTCTCAAGAGTGGTTATTTACTATTTTGCCAGAATCATGTCTTTGTATTTTGAAGGCTAAGGGCGTGTTCGGTAAAAGTAGATGTTTAAGTAGATGCTAACTGTTCGTGTAGATGGTAACGTTTTTAGTAGATGGTAGCTGATGATAGGTAGATGACAGTGTTTAGATGACAAGTTAGCTGAGTTTAATTAATGTGTTCGGCATAAGTAGCTGTTGAGTAATCAAAATGACTTAAAAG
>CAAKMY010048951.1:0-13655 GCA_901111285.1 Corrigiola litoralis | reverse complement strand
GGATTATTGGTATCAATTTTTCCATTATATACATTAGAGCAACTAATAACGCAGGGATTGGATATATAAATATTCAAATATAGGACAATCTTCCAAAAGGTTGAATTTTCAACCACTAAACCGACCTTAATTTATGAAGAATAATTGACAATGATGTGAACTTTTGTGTTTATGCATGTGTGAAAATAGATTCCTCTTTTTGTTTTAAAACTATTTAGTTTATGGAGAGTGGAACTCAAGGAAGCAGGAAATTCATCCTCGTATGTAGTCTTCTAGAGAGTATGAGGTATTCCCCAGTTGAGTTAACCGCGATATAGGGGCCGACACAGTCAGTAGCAAGAGATAATGTTTATAAAATTTTGTAGAAAAGGTAGAAAATAGTTGAAAATGGTAGAAAAGTGGTAGAAAATGATAAAAAAAACAGCTATAAAATTGTAGCAAAAATGATTGGATTGCTAGTCCCTGTACTTAGATCCACCCTACCGCTATGCATAGACTCCACCAAGTTCAAGTGACTTAATATAGAATGTCATAGCTCTGCTTACTGATTATCATATTATGAATTATCACTTGAACAAGAATATGATTGCCGTTTTGTTTGTTTTATCTCTGTACGGGAACGAGTACTATCAAGAAGTTAATCATGTTTGTTCATGGCTTATATCTCCATAGGATTAATTCTGGAAAATAGATATTTGATGCGAGCATTCAAACATATCTTATAATTTTCAAGTTTTGAGAGCTCATTCTTTTATCTTGAAAGCTCATAAATCTGACTATATGTGATTATTGGACAGACCGTATGATCCAAGTGTTACTGTAATGTGATCGTTCAATATATGTATTATTCTTGTGTCATTCTTTTTATCGGAAGCAGATGTATACTAATGAATTAGAATGATATCAAATAGAGTATTGAAGTTCTGCTTGCTCTTGCCTGGGTGTCTGGAATCCTAATCTGATGAAGTTGTTCTTTGATGTAGAGGCGCATTTCTGTTGATACATAACCTATCTGGCTATCTCCAACGTACTTGCGTGGGGAATTACACAATGAACATCAGAACATGAGAGTGCTTGAGCAATAGAGATACCCATCTTTGAACCCGGCCACTTTCTGGTAAATATTGGGTTTTTTTCCTCGTTGGTTACACTAACTAATACGTACTATAGTCTATAGGTTGTGATCAGTCGGAATGTATGTGCAAAACTTGCATGTGATTGCCCAATCATTCATACAATCATACCCCACCTGTTGTCTTAGTTAGGCTTCATAATTAGGACTGTAACAACTGTATGTGATGGCTTACTAGCATAAAAGTTAGCTGAAGTCTCAACAAAAGGTTTACCTTTTATCGTAGTTTAGAGTATAAGATGTTTCAATCCTAGTTCGTAAAGCTAATTTTTTTTGTATCCAACTTGCGATAGTGAACCTCTTTCATGAATTTCGCCCATTAACCCTTGCAAAATATATTAACATAAGTAGAGTAAGGTCGGGTTCTTTTGACTTGTTAGAATTGAATTGAATTGAACAGAAATGACTAAAATTGAACTAAACTTAGAAGAGTTAAAATTAATTAAACATATGTACCCCAAAAAACATCGTACCGAAGCTCCTCTCCTCTTCCCCCCACCCTTCTCCTACAATAAAGGCAAAGCTCCTATAAAGTTCATTTCCGAATTAGTAGGTACAAGCAGCATAAGTAATTGCAAGGAACCACGTTTGGCGACCATATGCAATATGCTTATTGTTTAGTTTATCACATCCCACTTTCTTGTATTTATTTATTGATTTAGCCGTGGATAACTAAATTCTATACATAGTACTAAAGTAGAGTAGTATAATAGTCACCAGCACCGTCCCATTTTTCGCGTAGGGTCCGCGGCGTGCAAACATAAAGGAAGGACCAATTTAGCAGAAATCATTATCCATGAAGCCCCCTTCTTTTCTCCTTCAAGCCCTTACACTACTAAAATTCTTTACCATGGCCTATTGAACTGAACATGCAAGCCACATTGTGTTTATAGGACCCAGTTACTTGATTGCCTAGAAAGTTAATTGTCGATCCCTTGACTTCTATATTTGTAGTATCTTCTACGTTGTTGTTGTTGTTGTAAACAACACTAGATGTTTCCCAAGTTCCATGAAACATGAAATGTCTTATCATAGGAGGTAAAGTTTCAACTCAAGGGTGCAACACGTTTCAGCACAATGGTGCACCAAACTTCAGTTCATCGGAGAGTAGTGAAATATCATCTTCTTAAGTTATTATCTAAGCTCGATCACTAGAAACACACAATCATTGTGAATGAGAAATGTGTATTTAGAGAATTTGTTAGTCTAAACTTCTAGCATGTAAGGCGAAATCTATAGTGAATGGTTGTGCACTTGCCAACCTTTCACTAGCTCTTAGATATCACCCAAGTAGCATGACATGTTCCATACACTCTAGAGGATGTATTATAGAGTATAATTTTATTTACAATTAAGTAGTATTTGTGTATCTTTGATAGTTTTTATTTATTATCATAAAATGTAAACATTATATATTTGTAATTTTATAGGATGTACATAATTTCACTATAAGATACACAAAATGCTATTAAAGGTACATAACAATTACCTAAAATTTACTCGAGAATAAGTATTCTCAAGTGTATCTAGCTAATAATTTGCTAGAAGGATGTTTTAGTCAATTCCGATCATGTTCACTCTAAGAATGGTGCATGACAAGAAAATCTAACTGTTCGATATTCTTAGCAGTTGACCTTATTACATGGCTTATGGTGATCCAAAATGGCTAGCTGGTTTTTTCAACAGATAGAGCTGCTTTCTTTACTGCATAAGGTTGAGGTCATTGCAAAGAGATACCCTCCCTCCGCCCCTTTGGAACCCACTATCTGGCAAGCTCGACATGTCTAGCGAAAATTGTTTTCTAATTCCTCTTTGTACATGCACTTTATCCTAACAATAGGCTGTGATTAGTCGGAATATATGTAAAATAATTGCATTTTGATTGCTCAATCATACACCACATCTTGTCTTAGTTAGGCTTCATTGGAGTCTAACTGTATGAGGTTGGCTTTCTAGCATAAAAGTAACCTCAAGTCCTAACAAAAGTCTAAACCTTTTATCCAGTTCCGAAATTAGATTAATTAATTCTAGTTCAAAAATAAAACTTTTTGGCATCAAACTTGCAGTAACGAGCTTATTTTATAAGTTCCGCCAATAACATCCCTACCATAATTTAATATGTCCAATGCAAAAAAGAGTTATCTATCGAGGCCATCTTCTTTTGGATAGTAACTGAACTGAATTGAATTTGTTTATGTCTGAATTGAACTTTTTAATTGAATTTATTAGAATTTAATTAAACTGAAACTAGTACAGTCGAACCAAGATGAAGTGAGTGAAACTAAAAGCTCTTTAATATATAATTTGTTGTTTTTATCAGCCTAGTTCTAATAAATTGTATAAAAGTTTAAATGTACTAAAGTAAAGTAGTAAAGTGAACTGAAATTCTATTCATTTTTTCCTCATGCCTTTTGAGAAGTTAGGGCATGTTCTCCTCAACTTATTTCTACTTTTTTTCAGGAAAAATAAGAAAAGTTCAGAAGAAATAAAAAAAATGCAAAAAATGAGTAAAGTTCAGAAAAATAAGCAAAAATAAGTAAAGTTCAGGAAAATAAGTAAAAATAAGTAAAATAAGGAAAAATAAGTAAAGTTGAGCTATGAAAACAACATGAATCAGGAAAAATAAGTAAAAATAAGTAAAGTTCAGAAAAATAAGTAAATATAAGAAAAATTCAGAAATAATCAGGAAAAATAAGAATAATTCAGATAAAATAAGATAAGATAAGTGAAAATAAATTGAAGAGAACAAGCCCTTAACCACAACAAGCTTATATATACCCTCAGAAACTGTCAGCACAGCATCCACTATTCCACTATTCTCCTTCAAGTTACAACCAGCACAATATCATTCTGACCACCAAAGCAAAATTTGCCAATTCCATCAAGTTCCACAACAAAGTGAAATCAGTAGAGAAAAAGCAATGAGGATTAGCCAGTGCTTCTTCATCCTATATCGTGTGATTTTCATAGCAAGTTTATTAATTTGCATCACATTTTCAGTCATCTCTGTAGATGCTAGGAAGAGTAGTAGTGTCATAAGTCATAATAAGCATCAAAAACATAGACATGGCAAAGGAAAATCTGGACATTATTGTGAAAGCTCACCAGCAATATCACAGCCTCCAACTGGTTCTGATATGACAATGTCGAATACCTTCAATGTTCTCTCATTCGGAGCAAGAGGCGATGGAGCAACCGATGATTCGAAGGTAATAACTTAAATTCTGTTTCGTTTCTAGACTACGAGAAAGCTCAATTGACATTGAACTCTTAGCTTGATTGTTATTGTATTAAAAGCTTTATGTAAGTGATCTTATGAAGTAATTAAGTACGTAAGTACATAGGATTGGTTTAATTCGTTTGTTACACGTACGTATTAATTAAAAAAAAAAATTTATTGTAAATGTTCGTTTGTAACTTGATAGGCATTGCTACAAGCATGGCAAGCTGCATGCAAAGTAGAAGGGGCAACTGTGGAAATACCTTCAGGATTAAGGTTCTTCATTACGCCTATAACCCTCCAAGGGCCTTGTATGCCGCAACTTGTTCTTCAGGTTTGATTTAACTTATTGTGGTTTTCACAATTCTTTCAAGTGAGTAGAATGTCTTGTATGAAACCGTCAAGATTAGACCAAATTCAAGTGGTCACTATTGTTTGGCTCGAAATGGTTGCTTTCTTGCTAGTGTTATGATAAGTGACTTGTTTAACCCAATTTGTGAGTAGGTGTAATTTTAAATTAATAAATTAAATCGTTTCTAAATAGTTTGTGTTTTGTCTATAGACACAACACACCCCCTGTAATATTTTGCTAATTGTGGTGCATTAATTTGTTGATTACAGATAGATGGGACAGTGTTAGCTCCTCCAGAAGTAAGTTCATGGCCTAAGTCTGGTCTCTTTCAATGGATAAACATAAAATGGATGCAAAACTTCACTATCCAAGGCAGTGGAGTTGTTGACGGCCAAGGGTCTGACTGGTGGATTTCCTCGCAGCCTAGTACAAATAAGGTTAGTGTATCCCACTATTCCGTCTAGTAGCACTAGTAATGTTGTCCAAAAAATTTGCATGTATCACATACTATAGTAGCATAGCATGTTTATGTTCTTACTTGCCAATGGTTCAATTGCAGAAGAGTTATCGATCTAAACATGTTCCAAATATGAAGCCAACAGTAAGCGTCTAGACTTCTCCAAGTTCTGTATTATCTATGTATAAAGTAGAACTACACAACCCCAAAAAGAAGTACTTGTATCTACTTCTCTCTAATGTTTTCTGCATGCTGCAGGCATTGAGATTTTACGCTAGCAACAGCGTAACAGTTCGTGATATCACAATAAAGAATAGCCCTCTTTGCCATCTGAAATTCGATAATTCCATAGGAGTTAAGGTCCACAATGTTACCATTTCCTCTCCAGAAGATAGCCCTAACACTGACGGTATTCATCTTCAAAACAGCAAAGACGTTGAAATACATCATTCTAACATTGGTTGTGGTGAGTGCTGCAAGCCTGTAAAATTACAGTAAAACTTTGGACTTGCATGTGAAATAAATATAGTTATCGGCCTAATTAGTCTTATTAATTAGTATGGTGTTTGGCTAGTAAGCTAGGCATGTAGCCAGGGACGAACTTACAAAGTAAAATGGATAAGAATTGCTGATTCAAAATTTGATGAAAGTTGGTAGAAAAGTAGAAAAAGAAGAGAAAAAAAATGGTAGAAAATGTAGAATTAGACCAATATAAACAAAGTCATCACCATGTTTTTAAATCTTGGATCCACCACTTCATATAGCAGTCTTCCTATTAGCAAACGATGGTTCTTAAATTCTGAATACTCACACCACAATTATAAAAACTAAACATATAGGACCATATTGTCATTTGAAAATGTCACTGGTAAGCCATTTTTTGCGTTATATGTTAGCTTCCAGCCTTCCACCATACTGGCCACTCCATCAGCTTTCTTGGAAACGGTTAACGGTCGCATAAACAGTTACTTTTAACTAACTTTTAAAAAGTAGGCGCTGAAAAAGGTCCAGCACTTCTACGTTTACCTCCACTAACTGAAAAAGATTCAATTGCGAGTGTGGATTCCTTATGCTGATTCCTTAAAACTAGCTAAAAATTGCAATTTGAAGAGTTAACTAGTATTATTTGCTGGTTCTTCAGAGAATAATCAACTAAAGTATAAAGTAGTACATATAGTACATTAGTACTCATGTCATACTCAAAACACAGCTTTCATCAGTTGCTATTTGTAATGTAAGTAATGTGGGTGATTATTTCATACGTGAGCAGGAGATGACTGTGTATCCATTCAAACTGGTTGCTCTAATGTTCATGTGCACCATATTAGCTGCGGTCCTGGTCATGGTATAAGGTAAACATCCCGTCTAAAGCTCACATTTTATTCGGTAATTGTACTGCAACATAGTAATAATTTGCTTTTGTAATACATCAAAGTTGATTATTAGTGATACGAGAAATTAAATCAAGAAGATATTAATACTATCAATTTAAACTTAAAATCACGCTTGGGCAGCACAAATTGAGTTAAAGTGATTATTTTATATTAATACAGTAAAAAAAAAAAAAGTGATCACTTTAACCTAAATATTGACCACTTTAACATGATCATGTTAAACGGTCTGCTATTAGACGTTTGTTAGTACAATTAACATTGGCCCAGGGGCGGATTTAGAGGGGGGGCCATGGGGGCAATGGCCCCCGCCAACTTAAAAAATAAATTGTAATAGACATGATTTTTTTCCAGAAACAGAAAAAATTAACTACAAGATATTACATTGTGTACATTGTTAAGGAGTACCAAGCAAGGCTTGGTCTAGTGGTTGGCTTGTATATTACATTGACATGCTCTAGGGAGAAGCGTATATTTATATTTCAATGTATTTAGCACTAGCATTATGAATAGTTGTAACTTTTTGTTAAAAAGCATTTTTAATTAATTTGTTAATTTTAGTTCGGCCCCCCTTAATATACAATCCTGGATCCGCCCCTGCATTGGCCTTCGTAAAATCTAAATTGATGTCATTTCTAAAAAGTGCGCGGATGTCAAATAGCTTAGCTAACGATACTAGAAATTAGTATTCAATACTACTACTCAGAAACTCCTGTGCATCACAACCAAATTACTCTGGTTCCCTCTAATCCCAAAGATAAAGTTTCTTCTAGCTAATACCGCTTTTTAACTTTTTTGTGAGCAGAGGAATGATATATAATTGTATATGACTTTTGTTCTCTTCGGATATGCAGTTTGGGAGGTTTGGGGAAGGACAGAAGTATTGCATGTGTGTCTGATATTGTAATAGAAAATATCTTCATGCAAAGCACACTATATGGAGTGAGGATCAAGACATGGCCGGTATTTATATTATTTAGTGAAATCTTCTTAGCACAATTTATATTGACATTTGCATGTCAATTAGCCAAGCATACTAATCCTTTGTAATCTTTTCCGCAGGGTGGTATTGGATCTGTTAATAACATATCATTCTCGAGCATAAGGGTTTCTGATGTTAAGGTTCCTCTGGTGATTGACCAATTTTATTGCGAGAACAATGTGCATTGCAAAAACCAAAGTGGGGCAGTTGCAATATCCAATATCAAGTATAACAAGATCGTAGGGACTTTCTCAGCCCAACCTATTCATCTTGCTTGTAGCAATGATGTTCCCTGCATGGATGTCGATCTAGTTGACATTCAATTAAAGCCGTCACCAATAAATCAAGGTCTTCAGCAAGCATTATGTTTGAACTCTTATGGCAGAACAGAATCTCCTTTGGTTCCTGCAAGTATAGACTATTGCTTAAGAGAGAGTCGTAAATTCGTGAAGAGGGTGCAAGTATCTCATGAGATCGTATGCCAACAAGCGCATTATTAGTTTTCTCATCTTTTTGTAGTAAGTTTTTTCACATTTCAACATAGATTACATGTAATTAATTGATAGGAAATTTGGATTGTAAGTCACCTTTAGGTAGACATACCAAATAGGCCATTAAGTTCGGGTTCACGTCAATTTTGACTATTGGGTCAATTCGCTAGGTTTCATTCATATTTGCTACTTGGGGTTAGATGTGTACATTTCTTGTCACAGCGGTTAGATCGATGTTTGGATCATCATTTTTTCAGATTCGAGTTGATTTGAGACTCGTATTGATTCGGTTTGACCAAGTCTTGCTCTGAACCAAAATTGGATGGTTATACATTCTTTCATGAAGTGGTAGTATGATTTCACTCCGAAAAGCAATTAATGTGTTGTCAATAAGGCCCTTGTTAATAATTTCAATTTCTAATGTAGTCGATTAGGGGTCTATTTTCGAAAGTTGTGATTGTTATTTGATCTTTAAAGTGGTGTATTTTTATTTCAGTACCTTGCAGGATTATGTAGTAATCTCAGGGCTTCTAGTGGTAGTAAAAGGAGTAGTTATTTTCAATCGAGAATAGTTGCATCCAGAGCTCTAGATTGGCCATGCCTACTTGTTGTTTCTGCTTGTCATGGGAGGGATTTTCATTCAGTATGTCTTTGAGGTTTTGGCTTTGCTGCATGTAAATAAAATTGTAATCCGTTAATTTGTTGTTGGACCTTCATTAATTAATGTCATGCTTGAAAAAAATTGCAGCTTTGCAGATCATTTCCCTACTTCTATGGATCGAAATGATCTTAGGAACATATACTATAGCTCACAATAGCTTGTATGAAGGATTCTAAGCATAAATCTTGTTCTGACTTCCTTCAAGTTAACATGAAGGTACCATATTTATCGACCTTCAATTTCAAATATGAGTTCTGCCCTTTTGCTACCAGCTTTTTCTATAAGTTGGAGTAGATTTTCTAAAATTTGGTCAAATATTGAAAATCATGTGATGTGCTGGGAGAATATTTTTGGACCATTGAGAAACATGCAATGTTTCTTCAACTCCTTAAGAATATTCATCTATACTTAGAAGTCACTTTCAGATTGCAGATTAGAAACTTTCAAATAATACACATATTTGATAGAACGTAGTTCGCTTAATGTAGTCCTATCTGATTTCATGCTCATTAATCATAATCCAAGATTGAACTTCATCATTGATCATAAATTGACTTAGAATTTTGTAATTTGTCCGTAAAGTTGTAGTATGAGTTCAAAAGCTACGTCCTTACTACATGCTTAACTAGAAAATATGGTAATCCGTGGTGCCTTTTACGTCCTGGTGACTCGGGGATTGTGTTACCTTTCTTTGTGTTCTTTGTTGCTACTAACAGGAGATAATCTCTGTACATTCGCCGACGGCCAAGTGAAACCACCTTAAGTTGAATCTTGGATTAGAAAATTGTAACTGGCACTACCAATGATTATGACTTGTACAGAGGGATTCTGTTTTGTAAATTATTTGGAGAATTTGACTTTGGTGCACCAGTATATGTTGTTGGAATCCTATGATCAGGAGTATCAAAGAGTTGCTGTCAAAGGGTACCTAAAAGAGTACTTGCATTCCAATTCTATGATTTAGTATTTGTTATGTGACAATCACTTGCTTTTCAAGTTGAGTGTGGGATTTTATAATGCAAATTTGCTTGAAGTATCTGACTTATGCAATAAAGTATGGTTCTATTCCAATGATTTTGGTTCTTGACTTAGTAAGGGATTTTTCGTTGATACGTACTTCTGCTTATGCAAATGAAGAAGTACAAGTAGCCTTCCACTTGAAAAAGTATCTATGTGTAGGTATAATTCTTCTGCAGATAAAGCATCTTCCCGAGTATATCTTGTTCATGTCTGTACATCTGTTATAACATCGACAGCAATCCTGTCTTCATCCCAAAATAGTTGGGGTCGGATAACATGAATCGTGGAAGGATTCATAGGAAAACATTTGAGGGAAATGCGATTATACTCGTTTCTGAACATGATCAGGCATTTCTTGAAGACAAAATGGGACTTCATTTGTAAATGTATGAAGTTAATCAAATATATGAAAAGGGGGTCTTGAAGAAATTTGTTTACCCATCAAACTCGAATATTATCGACAAGACAACTTACAAGAGCATTTCATACATATACAAAGCCAGCAAGGGAGAACGAAACTACAAGGGAATGGGGGAAGAGCCGAACGAAATTTTCGACGATGTATCGACATCTGTTTCACTTAGTAGCGTAATAGATGAAAGAGGCTTAGAACCAAAAATTAGACATGAGCCGGTGTGCTTTCTTCTGAGTTTGCAGGCTGTACTTTTCGGTATCTTTCACTCCTGCTGCTGTCAGCAAATTTCAAGCTTACCTGGTGGAGATCTTGCTCCTGCTCCTTTGAATCCCATTCCCTCAAGTAGTAATTTTCTTCTGTAAAATTTTCTTTAGGACCGAAGAACATACCTCCCCATTGTGGGAAGTATATGAACATTATTGGGATGGTACATGCTATTATCATAATACCCATGTAAGATATTCCCAATTGTGTAGAAAAATGGGATCCTTTGAAAAAAATCACTTGAGTTAATACTGCACCCACATTTCCACCAGCTCCAGTCATACCGGAAATCACGCCCAAAGATCTGTACAGAAGAGATATAGAAAGATTTAGGAACATAAAAGACATCACATGTAAGCCTCAGTAGAAAGAAGATGAGCTATGTCACTGTAGATTTCATACTGCTACACTAGACGAGTAATCAGATGTGCTCTATGAATTAGAATTTCACACACATACAGACCGAGTTACAATTGATTTACTTCTTCCCTAAAGCATGGCTTACGTGATTTCTGCCTCATCTTAAAATCATGAACATTAAGAAGTTTTCCTTTGTACTTTATGCCAATGTCTTACCCTTGAACAGGGAAGTACAAGGTTGTATGGATCGGATTTAGTGCGGCTTTTATTACAATGATCACCAGTGTAAATACTGTTTAAGATTAGTCTCACTTCTTCAATCACTCTTGTGGTTATGTTAGTTTGGGCAATCCATTTGTGAGGTTTCACATTTATGACAATGACATAATACTGCAGGGAGTGACGGAGTGTTATATGGTTATAGGTGTAAGAAATAAGAAGCATGTCAAAGTAATACCTTCTGGAAACAAAGGGGACAACCCCAAATGTAAGTCCACAGGCTGCTTGAACAAACACTGAGAAGATAATCATCACTGCAACTGATGCACTCAAAGAGCTCACCCGTCCTAGAAGAATGCATAGTAAACCACCTATGGTCTGGATAATCCACCAGCCCCAGAGTCGTCCCCTCATTCCAAACCGTTTTCCCAGAAAATCTGAAACCACACCGCCACCAGGCCTAGCGAATATATTAGCTAGCCCAAAACTGGCTGCAATGATTCCTGCAGTGTGCAGGTTTAGATTGAATCTGTCGTAGAAGTACTGCGCGATGATATTATCAATTGTCAGCTCAACCCCGAAACAATAGCCATAGCACAGAGCAGTTATCCAGCCCCTGTAATTGGTAAGTGCATGCTTCATAACCTTGGTGAAGTTATCCTTGTGTTTATCACCAGACTTATGCAGCTCCTGGTAATTTCCATCCGGCATATCTTTGCCGAAAATCATCACTGCAAATGCGGTAAATGTTTGGAAGAGGCCAGGTATGAAGAATGCAATTCTCCAGGCAGTGAAGCTTTTGGCCCCAATCTTAACAATGAGATCATACACCAGGGGCATGATCAGCTGTGTTGCACCTCCTCCAAGGTTTCCCCACCCGCCTGCGAGACCATTCGCCCGGCCTACCACAGGTGGCGAAAACATGGAGCTCATCCAAAATTGAGTTGACACAAATGTGGCTAAAGAAAAGCCTGTGAAAAAGCGGACTAAAAGGAAGGCTGTGGAAGAGTTTGCTATAGATGACAGGTACACTGCAGGCGCAGTAAGTAAGGTGAGGGATGCAGAAGCAAGCCTAGGCCCAAACAAGTCGCAGGCAGTGCCCATGGCGACTCGAGCAAAGACTGCACCAGACACTGATGCAATCCCTGCATTTCCAATGTCTGTAGCTGTCAGGTTTAGGTTATCGCGAATTACTGGAAGAAGGGGTGGTGCAGCAAAACTGGATACAAAACAGGCAAAGAATTGTATCCAGGATAAATGAAATGCTCGCATATGAGGGTTTGCTACTGAAAAGAGTGGAAATACTGTGGCCTTGTTCTCTCTATCCACTGGAAGAGCAAACTTTTTTGGCTCAGAATCACTCATTTTTTCGGTTGATGCCATCACAATATTTGTATTGTTCTGCTTTCTTTTGCAGTGGATGATATATGAAATTGCAAGGATTAATTACCTAATGATCATTTACATCATGTACATAGTACCATATATATACTGCCATGTGATAATTGTCAAAGAAGTTACCTTCTTTTGCTTGATATGTGACTTGGTGGATCGTTGGATCTGTTGCATGGCTCTTAGGTACTAAGAAGAGGAGAGAATATTCAGAATCTCGCCGAGTCACACTCTTACATAGTGAATATGCGATGTGTTAAGGTATCAAAGAGTAGTCAAGTAGGGTATCAAGTGCAGTATTATAAGAGTAAGTTGCTTTCAGAGTATGTTTTTCTTTGCTGGCTAGTTTGAATGAGTAGCTTGTTTCCGCTGTGTGCAAGGAATTTGTCACTTAGTACACAGATTTTGCGGATTGACTTTGATCAGGGAGGGGACAGTATAGTGGTTGATGGTGAAGGAGGAGGTAGGGTGCTTGACTTTGGAATTAGATCTTTAAGAATATTCATTGATTCTTCCACTAATAATCTGTTGTCACCGTATCATCCAACTTTTGTAAGGTTAGTGTGCTGTAAAGAACACTTACTAGACCCTATAATTCCCTTCTAATCAGCGAGATTCTATCAATAGATTATACAGGATTGTAATAACACCATTTTAATTTTCCTATCAGCTATATATACGCACCTATTTGTGATAACACCATTTTATTCTTCCTATCAGTTATATATATATATATATATACTACCAAGTGTCCAAGTTTATTAGTACCAAAAAAAGAACTAGAAGTTTATGTTTATTGTTCCCAGTTCCTAGTAAAACAAATGAGAAAACCACAAAGAACAATTACTCACTTTTTGCTGTCAATTTAATGGACAAATGAGATCTAAGCTTAGTACGTTGCGTATAATGTTCTGCAAATTTGCATTTTACAAGATTTACGTGCATTCTCCTCCTTGTACACTTGAATTTATCAAAGTTGTATCTTTCTCCCACTCAAATGGTCAAATTTGCAAATTTTTCAACATTAAGGTAGGTGTGCGTCTGAGCCTTCAAAAAAAACAAAAGGTAGGTGTGCGTATGAAAGAGTACTTGGCTGGTGTCATCATAACATCTGGAGTAGCAATGGAAACATGTTACACAGTCTCCACTTGGGATAGCTTATGTAAGTACTTACGTAAGTACGTAACAAATGCTGATTTTTGATGCTCTTTAAGACAACAAATACCCATCCTACCCATAAGCTAAAAAATAAAGAATAAAAATGGGATTCTTAATAATATGGAGGCAAGGCCTCAATAT
>CAAKMY010048940.1:0-18964 GCA_901111285.1 Corrigiola litoralis | reverse complement strand
GACTTAAAAAAAAAAAAAAAACACAACGTAGACTTGATGGTAAAGTTACCATAAGCCGACATGACCACTCCTTATAAATACGAACCCCCCAGAAACAATAAGCGCACACAACACCAGTATCTTTAATTCTCCCCACTACAAGGAGGCGAGAACCCCTTTCCCAACACAACACAAACAATGTCAAACCCTACGAAACGCTGCTATTACGATGTCCTAAATCTCCCTCCAACCTGCACTCAAGAAGAAATCCGAACCGCCTACAAGAAACTAGCCCTACTACGCCACCCTGACAAGCTCATGCAGTCCGGCACCACCGCCTCTTTCCAAGAACTCCAGCATGCTTATCAAGTCCTATCCGACCCCAAACAGCGGTCCTTGTATGAGTTGCAGGGCCCCAAAAACCGTTTCACCATGAATGCTTCTGCAGCCCCGTTCCAACGACCCAGTAACATGAACCCTTCCGCAACGCCGTTCCCACGACCCAACAAAACCAATGCAACCTCATCTCCGTCCCCCTGCTGCTGTCCTGGCTCGAAAGCCAGCTTTCGCAAGATGTATGGTGGCCGTGAATACGATATAATTTATGATAATTATTTTTAGTAGAGAAAATATTAGTAAGTATCCTGTCACGTACGTCATGCCCCTAATCCCCTAAGAAAATGTATATATTTCATTTCTTTGTTTATTTTTAAATTTCCATAACTTTAGATGCATTGTTCCTCTTTCAATGTATTAAACTTCTTTTAATTTGCAATTTTAGTTGCGTTTGTTTAAGTGTATCAAACTTCTTTTTTATCTGATTCATTGAATATATGATTCCAGCTAGTTCTCATGTGCCATGGTTTGATTAAGGATTTGGAATAGAGGAATACGGTGTGCAAATCAATATATACATAGACGAGAATACTCGTTCACTAACAGATGAAATAAGAAGCAGAAGTTGGTAGAATTGAAATCAACTGGAAAGATAGTTTAAGTCCTAATTATCACATTCACGAAATATATGGTAGAAAACTAACATGAATGCCATAAGTGCTATACTACGCTAAAACATAATCTCAAATACAGTTAACTTTATAAAATAAAAAAGCCATCTCACAATTGATAATCACAAATTCACAATCCATGAATCAACAAATACAACTCTTAGAATATGTTGTAGTCGAGCAGAGACACAGATCGGTACAGGTGTATTTCGTACTTTCGTAGCACACTTAGAAAATCTGATGGTGTTGCCTGTTTCTATTTTTTTTGGTGGAAAAGATCGTGGCTCAGCCACTCTTCATAATAACTTTGAAGTTTTTAATTACTGTATTACATAACTCTCCTTCCTCATGGCGAGGTTGGATAAGGCATAAATGTTCATCAAAGAAGTACGTCCAAAGTGCATGGGCGTGGGGTGATCCATGTCTTAGTTGCATGCAACTATGCAAGTGATCTTCCTCCTTTCCAGTTTCCTTCGCTAGTTTATCTGCAACTGAGTTAGCATTCCTCCCTAGATGCTCCAGTTTTGCTACATTCGCCAACATTCTTAATTGTTCCCTGCATTTCAAAATTATGTTAGGCGCAATATTCTCAATACTGGTAGTGATTGAGCTCACTGCCTCCCTGCAAATCTGACAATACTGTTAGCATAGCTCCTGAAACCAGGGTCCGGTTCCTAATCCAGTGAGGACCTTCTCTGATAGCGGCCAACTTTCAGCTTCAAAACTAGACCTGCGGAGTATCAGTCAGCCTGTTTTTATTTTGTGAACAGTTTTCCGTCGCAGGTTGCAGCAAAGCAGTCTGCCAGTTCACTTTCTTTTCAAATACACCATGTTGATTATACTCCATTCACAACAAATGCCTGTTAGAGAACGGTTCATATCTCTTAAGAAATGTGGCTTTAGTAAGCCTGATCACTTAGCTGCAATGGAGCAAGAAACTGTCTTCGATGACTAAACAAAATTAAGTGCAGAATTGATGTTCCTGGACACAAGAACAGTATTCGACAAAATTAAGGCATTGCCAGGTACAAAGGGTAGTTCCATGCCATTGATATAATCAAGGGCTGTCTTTTAACATGTTCAAAGTGGGCTCATGAACAGGGTCCCATCCTATTTGGGGCCTCAAATCTTGGTAAAAATGCTAAAAATACATGAAATACATTAAAAACCTTTATTGGTTAAGTGGTTAGGATGTACTAGTTCACGCAAGAGGTACGAAATTCAAGACTTGGGATAGGCATAATTTTCATTTTTGACCGTTTATCATAATAATGGGGCTTCAATTTCAGTTTTTGCACAGGGTCCCCAAAATTCCTGAGACGGCGCTGGATATAATGTGCATGATTGACGGCCTAAAGGAATGTTCAGTGGTAGTGCCCCAAGAATCATATGGTACGTTCAAATTCAATTGTGGGAATTCCTCAAGGAGAGGTTCGACAGGGGGGGGGGGGGTTGTAGATGACGAACTGAAAGAATTTGCAAGCATCTCACTGGATAAAAAAAAAGGTCCTCGAGGTCGCTAGAACACATGATAAGCTGACATTCTTTTTTTTCGTGTAAGAATGAGAATTATCATTGATACCAAACAGAGCAATTACAACCAGACTCGCCGTATTAAACATGTACAAGACCTCAACAAATCTCCACCTACAGTAATAAACCAACTCTAGTAAACACATCAAACTTAAGCTGCGCGCTTTATTACAAACTCTGGCCTTCTAAGAGTATGTTAATTGCACTCTACACTGATTGCGTTCCTGCCTAACTAGAAAGATGACAACATTGCAGACAACCAGTCTGATTCTGCTACCATTCCTCATCTTGACGTCTTGAGGAAACAATCAATGTTTTCACCACCCCTGCTGGTAATATGAAGCCACTACAGACCCCATTCCAGACATTTATAAGCACACTGAAAGAACAAGAGCCTACCAGGCTCAGCATGATTCCCAAGATGAGTGGCAAAGAGATGTGATTAAAGAGTTTATTAGGGAGAAAGATATTGTGCAGTGAGGTATTTTATAATTAGCTGAAGCTTGAGCTTGCCTCATTGAAAGAGCTGAAGGGGAGTTTGAATGTCAAGTGACATGAGTGATTGATTTTAAAATTAAAGACGAGAACAAGGACTTCGGTAGGAATAGAGTAAAGGGGTGGGGAGGGGGCGAAGTTGTTATGACCTTAAAAATCAATTTGGGGTCGTTTGGTAGCGAAATGGAATGAATAAAAAGAATGAAATGGATGTAAGTTTTGTCACATTTAAAGATTGTTTGGTTCAATTCATGAATGATATGAATGATTGTCATTAAGGGTGAAATAGCCTTTTCTTCATGTACAAACTATACTCACATCTTCTCCTCCCCTCTGCTTCCCCCTACTCCACAACATACAAGCAGTCCATGGATGGTTGACCGACAATGGGCGTTGGCGGGGGAAAGGGACGTTGGAAAGGGAGCTGGCGTAGGTGGAGATAAGAGAAAATGAAGGATAGAGGAAGAGAAATGGAGAAGAAAAGATATGAGGGCGGCCTATGAGTCCTCGGCGGGGTGGGGGCGGGGTCGCCGATATAAAGGGGGGTCGATGGCAGTTGATGGCGTGGGAGGAGGCTGGGTGTAGGGAGGTGAGGGTGGAAGGAGAGAGTAGATGGTAAGAGAAAATGAAAGAAAGAGAATGAAAGTGTTACCTTGGGTGAAATAAGGGGTTTTATTTGGAGGAATTGGGATATAGGAGAATGAGGAAAAGGAAATAAAATCTCAAACAAACAATTAGAAATGGAAAGGAGCAATGAATATGTTTCATATACCCAAAAAACAGTGAACAAAACGACCCTTACAACTCGTTTGGTATGAGGGTGTTGGAGTTGGTGATGGGAGATCAACTCTCAAATGATCAAATTCCCTTGTTTGTTATAGTGGGATTTGGAGTTAAGGAGAGATTGAGATTGGTAGTTGAGAGCCTCAATTCCCAGTGATTTATTACCAGGGGTGGTGGTAATTGGGTTAGGAATTCAAGCTCGATTTAAATTTAATTACTTAAATACCCTTAAATAAAAAATCATCTATAAATCTCATACATTCATTTTTCATTTAAAAAGGGTATAAAAGTAACGTACTTTTGTATTCTTTATAACTTCCCCACCAATTCCCATGTCATATCAAATAAGGTAATGTGATGTAGATGATGATAACTCCCACATTAATTCCTACCTCAACTGTCATTCTCAATCCCACTATCATATCAAACGGGCTTTTTAAGATTTTGTAGGGAAATTAGGGGCAAACGAAAACGTTATAGTCACCGAAGGTTTGTTTGAAGGGTTTGGATCCTCTAAAGCTTATTTATCAAAGATTTGATAGAGTTTACCATAGATGAGAACGCATGTTAGAATCACCCAAGAGAAAAAGGTATAAATAGAATAATTAGTATTATAAGTAACTTCCACATCATAGAGTTGATTCTTTCAAAGGATCGCAACGCCTGTTTGGGTATTGATTATAAGTCAAAACTTGGAAGTCATTATTTTTACAAACATTTATATAAGTTATTTATTTGTAAAATTGGGTTTTACTTTTCCAATTTTTCCTAATTTTGAATTATGGGGCATTTGGTTAAATGTTTTTTGCGTTCAACAAACGCATTTTTTGTGTTCAAGAAACATATTCATTCTTTTGTTTTATTTGTTTTTGTTTGCTTGAGATTATTTCATTTTTTTCATTTCCTTACCCTTCTCTATCCTAATCCATCTAGATAAAAGTTTTATACTTAGCATAGCTTTCACATTGGTTGTCCATTTGAGGTGATTGATTTTTAAAATCCACTTATTCTTTCGATATTTACGCAATTGTAGTAATAAAAATACAAAATTTCAATTATAAATATAAAATAAATTTTCTGAATACTTTTCGCGTAATTTTTTTATGACGTTTTTACTTTAAAAAGAGCTATAAATAAACAATAATTCAAAATTTTGGGCTTTTCTGGTCGGGCCATCGGGCCGGGTAAATTTGATCAGCTCTAGCTAAAACCCTCCTTCCACCTAATTCACAATGAGAACCCTACAACACGTTATGGCCTTGTTTGATAAATGGTTGTTGGTTGTTGGCTGGGTTGATTGGCTTGTTTGACCGACTTAAAGTTATGGCTTTTAAGCCGGCTGTTTGACTAGTTTTTGTATAAAAAAGATATTTGATAAAGTTGGATGTTGGTTGTTGGCTTTAATGTGTTAGATTAAAGTATGTAAAATAATATTAATTAATATAATAATATTTATAATGATACTGTTAGTATTAACTTGATAAAAATATAACCAACAAGTGCAAAATCCAAGGGGAAAAAGTTGCTCCGCTTACCTTGTTGATTTTTGGCTTTTCAGCCAACTAAATAAGCCATTAGCCAAATATATTTTTTGGCTTGTCTTGGCTTGTTTGACCAAATGAACAAGCCAAAAGTCAAGGCAAAAGCCATTTACCAAACAAGCGCTATATGTACAACGAAGGGCAAGCCATGTAATTTCACATTTGGAAAATAAAAATAAAAAACAAAAAGGAACCCATGTTTTAAATGCTGCATGTTTATAGGAATTTATTAAGGCTAATATCTTGCTATCCATAATAAATTGTTTGACAATATCTACTTTACTAAACTTCCCAACATTCCTTTCAAAACAAAATAATAAATTGTACGTTTGACATAATCATTCATAACATGTAGAAGTTTAATTCAATCTATGTATTAGCCTAGTCAGTATAAATATTAACCTAATTCAATATATGTCAAAGCTTAATTAAAAACATATAGTAGCTTAATTAAATCTAGGAATGTGTTAGTCTAAGTCACTATAAATATTAACCTAATTCAATATATGTCATAGCCTAATTCAAAATATGTAGTAGCTTAATCCAATCTATGTGTTAGCCTACTATCATAACCTAACTAATCTATTCTATATATTAAAAGCAGAATCCAAGTGCATAAAATTGCGATAATTGTCATTTTTTTTATTGATTGGGTAAATATTAGTAGAGGTTATATAACATTAAAACACTAATTTGACATTATATTTAAAAGCTCTAAATATAATAGACTCTAGATAGGATACTTGTTATTTGACTAACAATAGGAGTAATATACTATCAGAAGATGAATATTAGAATTAAACAAGATAATGTGTCTTATTATCATATTATAAGGTCTAATATTTGGTACCACACATATTTGATCATTTGTTCAACTACATTTATCAGAAAAATTAAAATTATGATACGTATATAATGTATTTGTCTTGAAATATACTCTAAAACTAGATCTATCTATACTCTATTTCTCCGAAGCTATTTTCTTTTAAGCGAATTTTTCCTACTGAAGTTCTTGTTGTAGGGAACTTATATTTTTTCATAATTTTAACTCATTCTTTCCTACCTAAACTACACTTCTTGTAATAATATTATAGCAAACTTATATCTTTTATGGTCTTTACTTAATCTTTCCTACCTAAACTACACTCCTTGAAGTACTATAAAAAGGAACTTATATCTTTTCATAATTTTAACTTATTATTTCCTACCTAAACTACACTTCTTGTAATAATTTTATAGCAAACTTATACTCCTTCTCCTTATAGTATCTTTTATGGTCTTTACTTAATTTTTACTACCTAAACTACACTCCTTCTCCTTGTAGTACTATAAAAGTTCATTAAAAGAAAAACTAAATTTTAGAATCCTAATCCTACTTGACGTTCTAATAATCACCGAAAACAATCTCCTATATATACATAGAAGATTGATTGAGTTTTTAGTTTCATTTACTAACAGCTCCAACTTCTAACCCATTCCATTCCGTTTTCATTCCGAAACGTGAATCAAACGGCCCCTAAAAGAGTGTTTGATCCAAGTGTCTACATACAATTCCGCCACCGCCACCGCCACCGCCACCACCACAATGTCGTCGAACCCCGAAAAGCGGTGCTACTACGAAGTCCTAAACCTCCCAAAAACCTGCACAGGCGACGAAATCCGAAGCGCATACAAGAAACTCGCCTTGCAACGCCACCCGGACAAGCTCATCCAATCCGGAACCCCACCATCCGACGCCACCGCCTCCTTCCAAGAGCTAGTCCACGCTTACGAAGTCCTTTCGGACCCGAAAGAGCGGTCCTGGTACGACTCGCACCGGTCCCAAATCCTCTTCACCTCCCCAACTCAATCCACACACAATTCCGCAACAACCCCATTTCCTGATTTATTCCCCTACTTCTCCCCGTCGTGTTATACCGATTATTCGGACCCGAAGACCGGGTTTTACGCGGTGTATGGGGGTATTTTTGATAGGATACTTGGGTGTGAGGTGAATTATTGCCGGAGGATGGGGTTGGGTGTGGGGGTGGTGAAGGTGGCGCCGGTGATGGGGGAGGTGGGGAGTGATTACGGGCAGGTGTCGGCTTTTTACGGGTATTGGTTGGGGTTTAGTACCGTGATGGATTTCGGGTGGGTGGATGTTTATGATGCTGCGGCCGGGGAGGATAGGCGGTCGAGGAGGAGAATGGAGGAGGAGAATAAGAAGGTGAGGAGGAAGGCGAAGCGGGAATTTAACGAGACGGTGAGGGGGTTGGCGGAGTTTGTGAGGAAGAGGGATAAGAGGGTGGTGGATATGATGGTGAGGAAGGAGAGGGAGAGGGAGAGGAAGAGGGAGGAGGAGGTGAGGAGGAGGAAGGAGAAGGAGAGGGAGCGGTTGGAGAGGGTGCGGGCGTATAAGGAGCCCGAGTGGGCGAGGGTTGAGGAGGAGGAGGTTGGGGAGGGTGATGAGGAGGAGGGGGAGGATGAGGAGGAAAAGAAGGAGTTTTATTGCGTGGCGTGTGGGAAGAAGTTTAAGTCGGATAAGCAGTGGAAGAATCACGAGCAGTCGAAGAAGCATAAGGAGAAGGTGGCCGAGTTGAGGAGGTCGTTTGTTGTGGAGGATCAGGAGTTTGAGGAGCTTGATCAAGAAGTTGAAGAGGGTGGGGAGGGGAGTGATCGGGAATTGGATGGTGACGAAGGTGAAGTGGAGGTTGGAGAGGGTGAGGAGGGCGCGGATGATGGGTTTGTGTCCGCGGAAGAGGAGGAGGGGGAGGATGTTGATGGGTTGGAAGAGAGGTTTAAGGAGAATGTTGTGCTTGAGGAGGGGAAAGATGGAGAGGAAGTCAAATCGAATGTTGAGGATGGTGTTGGTAATGCTGAGGAGCAGAATGGGGTTCATCGGTCTGAAGGTGAATCTGATGAGGAGTTCAGTGTGCTAGAACCTATGCATTCTGGTCGTAGGCGTGGGAGACGTGGGGTTTTGAAGAATCCGTTTGTGGAGAAGGATAATGCTAAGAGTGAGGATGAGATGGAGTATAACAACAAGAAGGGCAAGAAGAAGAGTAGAAGAGCTAAGAAAGATAAGGGAAAAGTCGTTGAGGCAGAAACAACAAGTGCAGGTGGAGGTGAGGCGAATGTACAACGTGAGGAAGCTAATGGGGGTGATGGTTCTGATGGTGCAGATGATGATCGAGAAATTTATGAAACACAAAGTAGTACAAAGGCCGGGAAGAAAGGTGTTGAAAGGAAAGGTACCTCGAAGCGAGATACTGAGACCAAACCTAAGAACTCATCCAAAGGGAAGAAACAAAAGGTGGATTTTAGCTCTAGTTTTGCCATTTCATTAGGTTATTTGTCGAAAATAGCGGTTAAGCACAGTAGTAGAGTTAGCACTATTGTTTATGTGATTATGATCAGTTTCATTATGTATGCTGGATATGTGCACATATCTGAAGTATCATAATTCTGTTTTGTCAATGAACCATTCTAAATAATTGAGTTAAGCTGTAATTCACATATCCTGAAATAATATTTTATTTATCGTCTATCGTTGGCAAAGAATCGTTAGAACAGCTGTTAGTAAAGATGTCAAGGTAATGTGTGTAGTGTATATGTTAGGATTTCAGGAATAGGGAATTTGGTACAATTAATTTTGAGTGAAAAGAGTAGATTATAGAGGGGAAAGCAATTTTTCCGGAGTTAAAAATTTAGCATCATCAGATTCAAATATGATATGAAGGTCATCTATTTTGTATCCTGACAAGTGTATAATGACAATTGTAGCTGACATATTTGCATTAGCACTAGGATTTAGCCCTTAAGGCAGGATGAAATAGAATGGTGAGGGAGGAGGCCAGTACCAGTCCTCCTGCAAGAAGTCAGTGTCTCTCATCTTAATGGTTTATCTGCCATTCCACGGTTATTTACCCTTGATCCAAGGAAGATGCAATGAAGTCATCAACTCGCACGGCACCTATTACCATATCTTGAAAGCACAGATATTTTAGTTCAGGATGTTAAATTCTTACTAGCTTACTAGCAGCTGAGTTAGTTTTTTAGACTAGACTGGCCGTGTCTACGTGCTAATTGCTATACTGTCTTCCTGCAGGAAAAATCAACAAATCCTGAGCCTGTGTGTGAGAAGTGTGGAGAGGAGTTTGAGTCTAGGTAATCCACTGAATCCCATACTTGGCTTTGTGTTGCTGCTATCACGCTGCTTTGTCTCCACAGTACTTGCGATTTTGTGGTGCTTAACTGCTTATGTGTTTTTCGTGTGACAGAAATCAACTGTACAAGCATTTAAGTGAGACTGGCCATGCCTCGTTGAAGTTTAAATGATGATTTCGATATGTATCAAAAATGAAGAAGAGGAATGCCATTCTTCAGATGTTCAATCACCTTCTATCCGTCTCATTAGTGGTCCTTAGATGGCAGTGGCAGTGATGATAATTCAGTGTATTGTTGAAGGTCTGCTGTTTTGTTCTGTCAGTACTGAGAAGCAAGGTACCTCCAAAAATTGTGTTTGTTGGGTCAGAATTGTCATGTTTGGGATGCAGGAAAGATCAATGCTGGAGTCTAAATGTTGTGAAGCTTAGTCCTTCCTGGGTGGGGATGAATCTTAGGTGCCCTGTATAGCTGTATCAGAGAGCATGCTGTACACTTAAGCTGTCAGATGGTGTATGCTAAGATTGAGGCGAATTTTTACACCCTTAATTATTTTGTAGACTTCCGTTTGTGAGCAACACTAGAAAAGGATCCTCTCATAGAGTGGAGGCTAAAATGATACTTTGGAAGTGTAAAAAATCACTCCTTTGCTGAGATATCCATACCATGTTGGGACGTGCCAAGTTCTGGGAGAACGTTTTACTTGCCTCATTTTTTGTAGTGACGGGAGAATTGTAAACCAAAATTTTGAAATTTTGAAATTATATGGATATTCTTTTAAATAGAGCTGTAAAGAGGTCCAGTCGGCCATTCACTATACATTTTGTTCACCTTCTGTTTCTTTGTTGTTTATCCAGGTTCAGTTTATTTTTTCTCCTCATTTTTATATGAAGGTCCAGCTTTCAATTTATGGTATCTTTTCATGAGAAAGCTAGTATGAATAGAGATTGCATAGAACAGATAGTTGTTCTGATGGTATGTTAGAGATTGCATATAATGGTCAATGTAGTCACCAGCCTAAGACTGCATTAACCAAATCATGTCAGTATATGCAGTCCTAAAAGCCTAGTTGGATTGCTTGGAAATGTTTATAGATTTGACATTCGTATATATACATCTCAGAAACAGAACTTTACAAAACCCTGAGTCCCTGACAACGGACAAGGAACCTTACTATTAAATCCTTCGATATTGCTTGTCTTGACACTGATAATTAAGCTATGGATCAAGCATATGTACCTTCCTAGTCAAAAAGAAAAAAAGAAAGAGAAGCATGTGTACGTATACTGATCTGGTGCGTGACTGCATGCTGTGACCACTCACGTAGATGCCTTGAAAAAAGAATCCTTTGCTTGTTAATTGTGATCATACCATGAAACGCAAGGTAACTGAGTACTTCCGAGAACAACAAAATAGACCATATAGTCTGTTAGTCTTGGATGTTATCTTGCACTCTTTGGTTACGAACTCATTAACAAGTAGCATGTTCATTGTCCACGGTTACGAACTCGTTAAGGTTTCGTATGTATCAGAGCAAACTAGCATGTTCATTGTCCACGGTTACGAACTCATTAACAAGTAGCTACAGAGTCGGACACTTGTAACTGGTAACGCATGATGAGTTTGTGTGGGAGCGGGAGATATTCAATTGAGAGAAATTAAGGGAGTGTAGGACATGACTCTTGAATGTAGGAAGAGGGCGAGGAAGTCCTTTGATGACGGTGGTTTGGGTATTCTGAGGACCGTATAGGGGCACAACAATCTGTTGGTAGATCTGATGAGAAACAAGTCCTTTTGAAGCCAAAATCATTGACATAGCTGTGGAAAACATGGGAATCGGAGATCAATCATCCAAAAAGAATCATAGCATAAGAGTTGGACCTAAAACATACGGAGTATCTGATATGAACGCGACGTGAATCCAAACTAACACCGAACCAAGGATGACGTGAATCCAAACTCACATGTGAATGAGATTTTCACAAAAACTTAGCTTATCGACACTAGACTAAGGTATGATGTAATCAATTTGACCTAAAATGAACTCATGTGCACGGGTACGAAACACATTATACTAAACACAGGGAGCGGTATGCCCTAGCTGTAGCGTGCTGGGAGTTTAACCCAGTAACCCACTCAGGAAATGCGGTTCGGGAGTATAATGAATGATATGTACTCCCCGCCACCACTCAGCTCGTGGAATGACCAGTAATATAAGACATACAGTGGTGCATATTGTGATCTGTGAAGGTGGTGTGAATGCCATCATCATGATCTAAATGCTTGCAAATAGCGAACATACAATGAATGCAAAATGGTTGAGAAGGATCGGTCATAGATTTATCCTGCATTCTTTTCATTTGCTGCAGGCTGATGCCTTGCCTAATCTGTTCCTTGATTTTGGCAGATAAGCGTAGTAAACGTCTCTAACATGTCACAGTGGATTTTCACAGAACCCATGAAGGACTCATCATTTTGCAGAATCAATAATAAACAGAAAACGAGTAGCACAACATTACCACCACCAGAATCCACCGACATAGTAGATTGTTTTAACACTGATTGTCTAGCTGTGCAGAAAGCATATGTACAAAAATTGCCATATCAGCAACTACACCGTCACTGGCCAATAAATTTCCAGCAAATTGCCTTCTACACATACTAGAGACCCAAAAAAAAATCAAGGCCTCCACATCTACTAATATATCATAAAGGCTTAGCAGCAGCTTCATCTACATAAGAAGCCGCTTCGGCTTCAGAAAGCTGTTTCCCTTCTGACAGTCCTCTGATAAAGGTTTTAGCATATTCCTTTGCAGGAGCACATTGGGGTAACTCTCCAGATTTAAAAGCCTCCACGTCAGGAAGACCACACCTGAAATAAAAGTTAACACTCCTATTAAAAGCCTCAGGTTACTTTTATGTGAACAGCACAAGACCAGTAGAACATACGTCATGGTCAAGATGGGAAGTCCTTGCTCTTCACCCAAAAAGACAACATTGCCATATCGAGATCCCTGCATGCAAAAGAACACAGCTTTCCAATCAAAAAGAAAGGAATGAACAAAGGATTTTTAACCACCGCCAACACCCCCTCCTTTTCGCAAAGAACTGCATCTAATCACCCTATAATAGTTAAATTGCCTAGTGTCTCGATTCACCTTTCTCGCAACTTTACAAGGGCCATTTAAGTCACATTGCTACTACTATGACCACCTAATAATGACATCGATGCCAAATGTAGATTTTATTGTCACAAATATAGAATCTAGTGCAAATATTGGTAACGAGGTGAAATACGCTTTCAAGGTACACCATATAAAAGTTTTTCACACAAAGCAAAAAATGAACACCTGAATTTCAAGCTAAAATAGTAAAATATCAAGCAGTAGGCCTTAATGAGTTGTTTGCCTCACCTTAATAGGCTCTAGCAAGAGAGATCCTG
This sequence comes from Corrigiola litoralis, assembly GCA_901111285.1. Classification (NCBI taxonomy): domain Eukaryota; kingdom Viridiplantae; phylum Streptophyta; class Magnoliopsida; order Caryophyllales; family Caryophyllaceae; genus Corrigiola; species Corrigiola litoralis. Next base: position 6,041 of record CAAKMY010048940.1, on the reverse strand, counting down.
TACTTTTGACAGTATTTAAATCTTCCAAATCCAACAATGGAGCCTTTACGTTACAAGTGAAGTTGTTCTCTTGAAGCAGAACATCATTAAACTGCTCTAGCCTGTACAGAAGAAAATAGGACTTGAAAACTTAATAGATTCTTGTACATGGAAGCAGGCTAATATCCATCCAAAAGCAGTGTTAAATTGCATTGTCAGAGTCTCACACATACAAAAGTAGGTGAATCTTAGGAAATGGAACAAGAATATTAAATCAACAACAATTATGATGTCTTGAAAGTAATAACCATAGATTTGACATGTCAAAGATCAGGAAGGTGAGAAAAGCCAAATATGATAAAAGGGAGAAGAATCACTTACGTAATTCTATACAAGCAGATATAAGTTTTATCCTGTGAACTCCTTTCAGGATTAAGGAAAGCGACTCCTCCAGGACCCCATGCAGTAGACCAGTCGTGGCCAAAGAATAATCTATGAGGGACAGTCTTCCACTTTACATCTTTTGGTGAACTTTTGTCCATACAACCAGGCCATGACCTCACCATACCTTCCAACTGATATTTTTAGCAGAAGAAAAAGTCAAAGTGATGCATATAGAAACTTTCACTGTTATTTAGGACTATCACACAAGCTTCATGGGATAACTGTAAACACAACTTTTCAGACCCTGAAATTTAGTAACCAAACAGAAACAATAGAGTTACACTGTAGTATAATGTCAAGTTACATAAGACATTCATGCCAAAATGAGAAACAAAATGCAATGCCAACGGCGAATGCGAATCTCAACCTAAAATAATCCCAAGTAAACAGATGAGTCTAGTTAAGAAACTACTCCCTCCGACTTTTAAAGAATGGCGTTTATTAAGGGCAATTTTGTGTTGAATGCTTGAGATAAGATTTTTGTGTTAACCAATGGCAACACTGAGAATCAGACTGAATACTCGATAAGAGTAATTTTGGTAAGTTGGTATTGGTTAATGGAAGCTATAAGTTATCTTTTAAAAGATTAGATTTTTTAGGCCATGATAAAAGTTATTGCTGGTGATGATAACTTCGCAAAATAACAATTACTCTAGTTTAAAATGTCAGTTTTTTTACAAACTAAGAATTATTCTAAAACATCATTCTTTAAAAATCAGAGGAAGTATAATTCTCTAAAGTAGTAATTTTAAGAAATTTTCAGAAAACTTGTAGTTTTGCTAACAGTTTACCTGTCCTCCTACAACATAAACGAGAAACCTTGGTTCCCACATATTTGATCCATAGCTTGCATACCAGACGTCAGATAATTTGAGCTCTTCTCTCCAGCCTGGTGAATCCTTCTCCCTCTGATCTGTGATTTTGATCGAAAATTGTTAAGCAACAAAACAGAAAGGAGCCCTGAGGAAGAAGGTGTTGGGAAGTAAAACTCAATTAGCACTTTGCAGTTATCAAGACATTCCTACCTTGACCATCTTTGACTTCCAGATCTGCAAGATGTTGTGTAATGCTGTCGACAGCATCCTCAGTAGTCTCAATTTCAGAATCAGAGCTTGTGTCTGTGGGCTGTTTGCATAAAGTTTCTCAGTGATATTTCAAAACTTGATCGTGAACAAGCAGAGCTACAAAGACAATCATGATGGTACCACATACTCGAAGATAGGAGAGGCCAATGCACCAAAATTGTTATCATCAATTTACTCCACTTCTAAAGAAGACATGTCCAGTAATATAACACAACTACTAAATCATCTGTTCTCATTTCCATCCTTCTGTCTAAATTTATAACTTTTTGTGTTTTTTTATACAAACTTCCGTTCACAAACTAGACCAGCACACCAACCTTCAAGAATTTGGAGAAACCTTCGATGTTTTTTCGTCTCCAACCCCGGCAGAAGGAAGTGAAAGAGAGGAAGCAAAAATAAAATGGAACAATATTTAAACCTCAGACCACTCCCTTCCTTCTTTTAGGTAGGTTAGGAAGGGGATAGAGGGCATGAAATCGAACCCAAGCCTCTCGACTGGGAGATGGGTTTCAACAGCACTGCGCTCTTCTTCATTCTCAAATCTCAAAGCGGTCAAGAGGCAACTCAGTCCTCACTAGTCAACAATAGGCTTCAGCAAGATTCACAAAGACTCTACTGATAAAATTACTAGACTGTAGATGGTGTATGCTGGAATGAACAAGGGAGTAAAGCTATCAGAGATGTCAGCATCCTTTTGCAAGGCCTGAAATGTTGTTTTAAAAGTGTTGAGAAATCTTATTTCCTAATGACGAGACATGATGTTGGTGAGTTTTCAAAACATATAGAGAGGTTCATCAGAAAACGAGGGAGGGGGGACCTGTGACAGAGAATAGCTCCCGAATTCCCACTCAACCATCCGACTGAGAAGAACACGGCATAATAAAATAAAATAAAATAAAAACAGGAGGAAATAAAAAGGAAAACAGCAAAACTGCATGGATCTTTGCCCATGCTAAAACCAATTATAGGGCAGAAAATGCTCAGGAACCCTCGACAGGGTTTTTCAGATCCGATTTGGTAATACTGAGGAAATATGATAGGGAAAACAGCCTGACATAACGCCAACAAAAGAATTGAAGGCCTTGGCAACCAGATCATAAAAGACGTCAATAAAGCACCACTACAGATCATAGACCAAAAAATTGCCATAGATTTAAAACATTCTCTACAAGAAAAAGAAAAATACTAGTATGTTTAAATGAAAGGCAGTTTCTTGTTTTTGAGTGTTTCAAGAGTTTACCACTCACTAAAATAATAAACTCACCTATAAAAGCAAGCAAATAGCCGTTACACTACTTGAAAATCTCCCTCCCTCCCCAGATTTGATATAGACTTCAAATAAGGTCGGCATGGTTTTTGGACTTTACCTTTCTGAACTGATATGCTTTTCTAATATGTTCTTCTTTTGCAAATTATACTAACAAAATCCATGTCCCATGCTCTCACTAAGCCTTTTGTTAATCATGCAACAGGGGCAGACAATAAAATCATAATGGTCAAGGTGAATAAAATTGTGTGTTACCTGAGGTGCAGCTCTGCTTTTAAGCTTATTGGGCAATTCCTCCGAAAGACTTGGCCAGTATGTACTCAACTTTTGGCGAACCTATAGTGCATTCAAGCACTTTTAGTAATGACAAAATGCTAAAACAAAAGTGACCTAACATTGTAATATAGATAGAAGACTCACGCTTTTTATGACACGCCACGTAGATTCAAATGGATATGCCTCAGAAGACCCAGTAATAGGTTTTTCTTCTAACAACACTTGCACACATGCATGAACTGAATTTGCCAAAGATTGAAGATTATATCCACCTTCTAAAGTAAGCAAAACTTTTCCAGGAGCGAAATCCATTAACTGCAAATATTGTGCATATAGGAGTTAGTAGAAAGAAGCAGGAGGACACATAGAGTGAAGATCAGAAGACGACACAGGTCAACAATGAAAAACAAAATAAAGGCTGACCTTTCTCAACATAACAGAGTAGCCATTTGGAGTAATGCAACAACCACCAAGAGGATCACGAGCCGCTGTTGCCACCGTTACGTCAAACATCAAAGAAGGTCAGAATGTCCATAATACAAGAAAGACATATAAACTACAGCACCGATATTCATATAATGTTACCTAAGGAACACTAGAAAGGTACAAGTTATTTTGAAGAATCTATTTGGGACTCTTAAATTCAACAAACAGAAGCAAGATGAATGGTTCATCCATACATCATTTAAAACATCAAGTTCTCATGACAAAATAAGTCAATGAGTAGAATTTCCAGCACAAAGAATTGATGGATGGCCACATTACATTGACAATGACTACTGTAAAATTCATGCAGAGCAAGCTAGTGAAACGCATGAAGACAACAGCTCAATCACCTGCATCAAATCCAGCAGAAACCATAATCATGTCTGGGTTGAATTCCTTGGCAACGGGAGACAACACATAATCCCAGACTGCAAAATAGTCTGGATCACCACAGCGACCATGTTCCCAAGGTACATTGATATTGTATCCTTTCCCTGGCCCTTCTCCAATCATAATATGAGAACCGTCATCGGTTCCAGGATAGAAAGATCCGAAGTCATGCCTAGAGAAAGCTAAATATGGTTAGTTACTTAGTTAACTTCAAAGAAAAGTAATCAACGGCAACACGTAGGCTATACTTCAGAGTCATGCCATGTAAGGCTTGTATGCAAAGAAATTACAACCTACGACTATTTGAAATTTGCAATTGTACCATCATTCATATGATCAAACAAGAATGTGCTGTAAATCTCTATAATTACCTGTGTACTGAAAAGAAAAGTACACGTGGATCCTTCCAAAACATTTTCTGAGTTGCATTACCATGATGGACATCCCAATCCACGATCAAGATTTTGTTAATGCCCAGATCCGGCTGAAAATTTGAAAAGGATACACATTGTTAGACATCTGTCAAGTCCAGCAAGTAATCACAAAAACTCGGCTTGATTGGGGAACAAGGAGCTCGACTTACTCTTTCATTCAACAAATAACTGGCTGCAACAGCCACATTGTTGAGTAGACAAAAACCCATTGGCTCATTTGCCTCAGCATGATGCCCAGGAGGCCTAACAATTGCAAAAGCAGAATCGAGATCTCCTTTAGCTACTTTCTCGGCAGCCTATTTGATGAACATCAACAATTTAGTTGATAAGAACAGTGAAAAAGAAAATAAAGGGAAATGAAAGAGAAATGTACTACCCAGGAAAACCACCATTTATGTTGGAATGTAAAAAGAAATTGAAGGTAAAACACTCATGCCTGTATAGGTGTAGAAAAGAAATCAGGACCTCCCAAAAACAGGATCATAAATGATTTTGATTTCCTGGCATCAGCACAAGATCTACATGGTTTTATCTTGTACATGCACTTAACTATTGTAACTTTCTAGATGTCCCTATACAAATATATAAATAATTTATTAGTTGACTTCTAGATGTATGATATGAATGAGCCGGAATGTAGTTGGCAAGGGCATATAAACAAATCAGTGCACTTAGCATATACTACATTTTTATAGCATGCAAGTCTTGCCTTTGGAGGACAGCCAACAAAATACACTATTTAGCATTCTGCTGAAGTTAAAACTTTTTACCTCCAGAACAGAGCCTGCAGCTAAATAAGCAGCTTCAGATGAACCTTTGTTTAGATAAATGGAATTAAATTTAGAAGCAATACTGTCCCTACGAGAATCAAACTGCTTGGAGCTTATATTTCGAATCAGATCAGCATGGTATTTGGAGTGAACCAGCTGTATGTACTTATCTTCTGCCTCTTTGGCATTCAGTATCACACACCTGAAAAAAAGGAATAAATAGGATTAGTCTACACATTCAGTCTAGACAATCACTCACTACAAAAAGTCCTTTTGGATACGAACCCCACGTTTTTCACCGATTGATATAATTAGCACTTACATTTTACAAGCAACGACCACCACAAAGTGGCTGCTGTTCACACTAAACCACATTAGTATCCATGTTCCTGGATTGTTACATAACATAGCACATTTTGTACTTTTAGCTTACAGTATTGACTCTGGCCTATTTAATTCACCTTATCTCTGGACAAAGTTGATTCTCCTGCTGGTAGTTACTTTAGCTAATTTTCAAATGAGTGACAAGAACATAACCATAAAACTTCTGGTAGATTTTACACAGTAGTTTAATGCAGACATGAATGGAAAAAGACCAAGCACATAGGTTCACTTTCACACCATGAAGCACAATGCAAAGGTAGACAGAAAGACAACTGACACAACAAATAGGCAGAATTTGTACAAAACTACAAGTTATCAAGCTCAGTAAGCGACCAAAGTTTTGCGATTCTTCATTTTGAGGAGGGAGGGTTGGTCTTGTTCGTTTCAAATCCTTGGTGAGGTTCAAGTGAGAAGTAGCTAAAGACACATTTTCTGTTAGGAGCTTTTTGTTAGTTTCTAGAAGATAAGCTGTGAGTTTACAAAAACTTGTGAAATATCTTGTTCAATTTAATCCCCTCCCCCCCCC